>BRDA01011266.1:25505-47913 GCA_036984385.1 Crenuchus spilurus | reverse complement strand
GCAACTTTATCAAGTACTTCTCTAGAAGGATTCAGGACTTCCTCATTACTCTCAGGTGCTCTAGCAGTTCTACACACACACACACACACACACACACACACACAGACCTTTCCGCTTGACTGTAGAGAAATGGGAGAGCGAAGGTGAGGTCATATACACTGGAGGAAAGTACCAGAGCTTGACTCATTCACACACACACACACACACACACACACACACACACACACACACACACACACACACACACACACACACACACACACACACAATGCATACTTCCAATAACCGATTTAACCAATACTTCCATTTCCATGGATCAGAACCATTACCGTCGAGTAATAAACTAGTGAAATCCAGCACAATTACAACGAGATTGCAATCAACACATAACCAGAATGACAGTAATAAAATTACTCCGACACGATTTCATTGGTTTATCCAGAAATTAACTTCTTAGAGAAATTTACACATAGGGTGTGGGTGGTGAGTATAGGTGAGTATAGACACACACACACACATACACACACACACACACACACACACACACACACACACACACACACACACACACACACACACACACACACACACACATACACACACACACACAGATATGAGTGGATATGAGTGGTGGGTGTGGGATACACATTTAAAGAGATTCTTCAATTAAAGACCTATTTGGTTACTTTAGCACAGCCTCATTAAAATAATGACAGTAAGACCAATACACAACTAACGTTAGAGCAACATTAACACGACCTAAAGTGATCAAATAATGAGCTGCCATTACCAAGACTAGGTACCTTTACCTTCATAACCAATTTAGCCAATAACCTTCATACGTACAAATACTGCTCATCATCGTGTATATTACCAGCAATGACACATAATAATGACAATTCTCTCAGTCTAATGAAAAATTTTGGACTCTTTATAGATTAGATGAGATTAGATTATGCCAGTGTGATTTGCACACAACGAAATTTGACCTCCACATTGAACCCATTTGTGCAGTGAAACACACACTAGGCTGTGAGAACATGTGCCTGAAGCAGTGGGCAGCTCTATCCACAGTGCCCAGGGAGCAGTTGGGGGTTAAGTGCTTTAAAATCAAGTTATATCTGAAATCCAAACTTTGTAAAGTCAAATAATTTGGCAAACAGACTGTAAAAAGCTGGCATTTAAGCTGGCATATTAAAGCATTAAGCTGATTGAATTGTGGTGCCAGTTAGAGAAACAGGTGTAGGACCAAAGGACCTTAATCATGATCTGGGTTGCGGTTAGTCCCCTACCACTTCACTGGGGGCAGGGCAGAGCATTACAGACTAGCCTAGCTAAGCCCAGGACAGAGTGCCAATCCATCGTTTGGTGCACACAAAAACAGCCCATTTTCTGTACCCAATTCACATTATGCCAATGTTTTTAGACTGTAAGAGGAAACCCACACAGACATGGGGAGAACAGAAAAACACCCAGATGGGGACTTGAACCCAAGACGTCATTGCTGAGAGGCAAACATGCTAACCACCAAGCCACCATGCCACCCCAATCACTGGTATGTTTCCCAAAAAGACAGAACACAGCTGATGTCCCCTTGAGCAACTTAACTCCAAACTGAAAAACTTGATTCTTGATTCATAAATAAAATAATAATGTTTTATATGTTTAACTTCTTCACTAAACAATAGTGTACAGTGTCTATAAATGTCTTGATTTTTCTCAAATGTAAGGCTCCGCTGGTTATGCCAGTGGCATTTGAATAAGAGTGAGAAGCTCTGCTGTGTGGTTGAGTGGACGGTGGTGTGATCTCAGGACTAGTGCTGATGGTGAAACATACAGTGCTCACTTCCTGTCTGAGACTGTTCATCTACGTCTCAGCTGTGAGTCACAACACCTGATCTACCTACAGGACCACAGTCACGTTCATTATACCTGCCCTGCACACACCTCGTGTTGACTGGGTGTGTGTGTGTCTGGCTCCTTTTGAAGACTAAAAGCCTCAAACATGAATATTTTGGTTTCAGTGAAGAAAAGTGACAACATGACTAATAAATTAACAAACATGAAATGTCATATTTAAAACATTTAAAGCTCATTTAAAATATGGAGGCTAATTTGGTTGGGGAACACAGCAAAGCTAATGTCCTCTACAAAATTAAACAAATGGGTAGTCGGGACTTAAGAGACCGTAAAACCAAATGGTTTTGCTTTTGGTTTAGTGTTAGGACTGGCTTAACACAGCATCCTATAAGCTAATGAGAGTACACTACGAAGAGTTTCTATATTGGAATGAAGCTGAGTAAAAAATTAATACACTCAAAATTTTCAGCCTGATTTTAGACCTGAACCCCACTGAAAACCTCTGAAATTTGACTAAAGTAAAGATGAATAATTACAAGCCATCAAACAAAGCTGAGCTGCTTGGATTTTTGCTCCACATGTGGCATAAAGTCATCCAACAGTAACAAAGACTGGAGATCATGATCAGGTTTAAGCCACTGAATACTGCTTTCTATTGAGTTCTTCTTGCGTTAAATCATTAGTACTGTGTTGTTGAATATGAACTTGGCATTTTTTGAGGAAAGAAATTGCTGTTCTTGTTTTAACCAGCTGTTCATTTTCTGAAAAGAAATTATCCAAATTAGCAGGGGTGGTCCTAGCCTGTTTGGTACCCTGGATCATCACAGTTCTTTGTTAATTTGATACCACCACCAATAAAGTATTAAAAAAGCTTGTTTTTTTATTACTATTACATTACTATTATTATTATTATTATTATTATTATTATTATTATTATTTTTTTTTTTTTTTTTTTTTTTTTTTTTTTTTTTTTTTTTTATTGTTTTTATTATTTTTTAATTGTTTTTATTTTTATTGTTATTATTATTATAATTTTTTTATTGTTTTTATTTTTAATGTTTTTATTATTTTTATTTTTTTGTTTTTATTTTTATTGTTTTTTTTTTTTTTATTATTATTATTATTATTATTATTATTATTATTATTATTATTATTATTATTATTATTATTATTATTATTATCATCATCATCATCAGTTTTGAACTGTCATTGGTAGAACCATGTCTGCAAGTCTATAAAAGGTCATGAGTTATTTGAAAAAAATATGTGCTGTTATCTCTAGATCACAACTACCTTGTGATCTTTTTCAGTATTTAATCACCAAATCAGTCATAAGAGGAATTTTAAATCAAACATCCACATAATACAGAATAAAAGTATGTTCCATTACATTAAATACATTAAAATTATTACAATTATTAATGAAAGAGTATTAATATTAAAACAAAAAGTATTAAATTACGTCATTTTACATGTAGCAAACATATCTTTTTTTTTTTTTTATTAAAATATGACTTTTCACAGTATTTACATATTAAGAGTACACTCTTTAAAAGTGATGGTTCTCCTAATGGTTCTTTAGTAAAGAAAATGGTTCTATATAGAACCATAAACGTTGGGTTCTTTCCATGGTGAAAGTTATTACAAGCTTGACATTGTAACTACAGGACTATTTTAGGGGCTACATAGAACCCTTTTCTGTATAGAACCATCTATAACACATTTCTCATCAATCTGAAGAATCCTTCACAATGCAAAGAAAAAACATTGAAGAACCATCTTTTTTAAGAGTGTTTTTTTTTTTTAAAAAAAGCTGTGATCTCGAGAAAACAACTTTCGTTATCATGAGATCACAAGAAACATAGGTAAGCGTACTGCTTTAGATCGAGAATAAGTCTTCAAATAATGAAATGTAAGATGTCAGTGGAATTGCGTGTGACGGGCTGATCCAACTTCACACAATGATTGCGCAATAGCAGCCGAGCTGACGCAACCCGACTGCGCATATAAATACAGCGCAACGCCGAGCAGCGGGGCAGAGGACTCTTTCTAAAGGCACATGGAACACACACGGAGTGAGTTACAGGAGGAGATCTCGGAGCACTGCGGGGAAACTGTACTAATATGGTCTATAGTCAAGCTCTGCTTTTCGGCATGTCGTTCAGCGGCGAGGAGGATAACCTGACCGTCATGGTCAAGAAGTTCTTCGGGGTGGACAAGTACAGCTTCGGACCCCGGCACACTACTCTCAGCAAAGCTACGAGCTCCTCCAGTAAGTGTCAAGAGACTGTAGATTAACTGTAGTTCACTTTCTGATGGACACTTCACCATTCCACCTTAAATAGTTGCCTCAGGGTTGCCAGGTTCCCAAAGATTATTCTGGCAAAATTGTGACCGAAAGCATAACTGTACAATGACATTAGCCTAAAATCCAAATCAGACCTTTTAGAATAAGCTTTAAAAAGTACAACAGTGATCTTGATGGCATTCACTTCCTTTTCTATTGTGTGTGTGTATATATATTCCATTATCATTTTTTCTATATTCTATATAAATATAGAATTTATATTTATAAGCATTTCGATTATTATTATTGATGATGATCACAATGTAAAACAGAATGAGACATTTTGAAATCGGCCTAAAACCCCGCACTTCGCTACTTCCTAACATGGCTTATTTTGGTCGAAAAATGCGCACCTGGCAACTCTACGCAGCTTTCAGTTGGCTAGCAGGTGCTAGTAAACACCTGAACGTTAGCTGCGGCACAATTTACGGTGGAATTCGAGCATAATTGTACATGTAATATGAACTGAATAACTTTTTTTTTTTAATGTTTGACATGTTACTAAGATATGGCGTCAATTTTGATTTAGAAATAAAAATGGTCAAATATTAAAACTAGTTTGGTTTTTGGCTACTATTCACACACATTGACGTTAAAGAAATGGTTCTTCATCATAGTTACCCAAATTTCTCACTTGTCTCAGATGTAGATGATCAGCCCAGACGTGTCTCAAGTTTGCTACTTTAGAACTGGAGCTGCTATGCTAATTTTGCTAACAAACATAACTCAATGGTCACCTAAATAGCCCAACTGGGGTTTTTTTTTTTTGACAAATTATCCCCAAAATCTCTCTGAGATCCAAATCTTGGACTAGTCACAGACTAGTTGACGTGTTTGAAGTCATTGACTTGCTGTGAGCTTTACAAAGCAAATAAACCCCAAGTTACAGACAGGTTTTATTTTTTTCTTTATGGTGTCATGATGTTCTAAATCACATGGTCTAGACACTAATCTGTGACGCTTTATAATCTTCATGGGGTTTGAGAAGTCTGTGATGTTTAAATAAAAATCATTGGGCTATTTAGGAGACTACATAGAAGCCTGTTTTTAAGTAGAAAATTGAGTAAATATGGTTGCTAGAACCACTTTTTTGATAAGTACACATTCAGATTTGAGTTAAAAATGCCCAGTGATTAGTCATCCACTCAGCTGATCACCACATGCTTAGCTCAGTTTTGTTAAACATAGCTGACTGTGCAGTCACGATTTTCCTTAAAGCTTTCAGATCTGTGTAAGAAAACTACGGAAGTCAATTTAAATTCAGTCTCACTCTTAAGAGATGGTTCTTTATTAAAGAAAATGGTTCTATATAGAACCTTGAACCCCAAAGGATTCTTCAGACTGATGAGGAATGCGCTGTAGATGGTTCTATATAGCACCAAAAAGGAATCCTCCATTACAAGCTTGACATCATAACTACAGCATAACTCTTTTGGGGGACATGTAGAACCATTTTCAAAAAGATTCTGTCTAGAACCATCTACAGATTTCCTTATCAATCGGAGGAACCCGTTCACCATGGAAAGAACCACTGAAGAACCATTGTTTAGTGTAGTCTGGATTTCAATAATGAAGTGAAATACAGAATTTTTAAAACATCCTCAATCCAAGTCATTTGTGACAAAGTAATGATTTCTTATCTCATAGAAAATTTGAATAATTTAATCCAATAACTGCAAATGGATTTTAAATGGCTTAATAGAGGAATGTTATTTTTCAGGCCTCACATCCGACTGTAGTTGGGAGGAAGATGAGGAGGACTTGGCCAGTGTAAAGCAGGATTTAACCAGGCGGATTGAGAGGTGCCTGATTTCAGCGAAAGCTGCCAGTCTGCGCTGTCGGGAGTTGCTCCTTCCGGTCGGGATGACCGCGCGGGTGGCCGGGGACCTGCTCCGGGTCTCTGAGGATGAGCCGTGTGGCCTGCGGGGTGCTACCATCCACCTGTTTGTGGAAAATAAGTGTGGTGTGCAGAATCTCGGCACCGTGGTGGCCGAACAGAGCCTCACCCCGACCTTCGAGCTCTCCGTGGTGTTCAGAGAGCATCCTGATGGCTGGCCACCGCTGAAGCACCTGCTGGGGACTGAAGGAGCAGTGAGACTGCGGGCAGAGTACAGGCTGATCAAGAGGAAACTTTATTCCTCTGCCAGCCCTACTGTGTTGGACTTCTGCTGATGTGAACTCTGTTCCTGGCTGGAAATTGGATTTTGTTTTGGCTGTTTTGAAATAAGATGAGTTGCAAGGCTCTGTGCACATTGCTATTAGTCTGTCTACTGCTCTGTACAAGCTGGTCAAAAACAACCTGTATTGTAATGGGCTTCTGCCAGTGGCAGTGTTATTCTGATTAAAAACAAGGTCCATCATTCATTTAAGTAATATGGGAGAAAATAGGTTTTGCATCGTTTTCGTAAATTGAGTTACTTGCCATTTTGCACATTTCTGCTAGGTTAGTCTATGAACTATACTACTGATGGAGAACGTTACTGTTTGTACCTTCTTTATGTAAGCCTACACTATCCTGTTTTGCATATTTTGCACACCTGATCAAACTTGGCTAATTAAAAGGCCATCCTGTGTGAAGTAACACTGAGGATGGAGAAAATACTAAAACAGGGGTGTTCATTCTTATCTAGATGTGTGGCCTTAATTTCAAAGTATACCAGATACTAGTTCTCTGTAGATAAGGATGGGCACCTCTGCGCTAGAACATGCAGGACCAAGAACCGAGTTAGCAATCGCTGACATAAGTTACAAGCATTTTGCACATTGCCACTCATAATTAATCCTGATTTACGGATATTCCTGATTGTATTCTACACTACTATACTTGCTGTGAGTCACATTTGTTGATGTTTGACTATTTTTTTTCATGTTTGTTGAGACTATAATGCCCTGATTTACATGCTGTTTATCTTCTGTATTTAAGGTTCTTTTTCTGGAAATGTTTACAAAGGAGGAAAGCTGGCCTTGCCTCCAAGTAATGTTTTGTATTTCTCCAGTTCTGTAATAAAAACAATTTCACACGATCCTTTTGTGTTCTGTATCTGACATTGTTACTTATTTTAGATTAATGGAGCATCAGAGATGTACTAGAAGACAAAACCTTTCAGTATAAACATGACGGGGGTCCCCGCGGGGTCTTAAAATATGTCTAAAATTCAAAACTTTAAATTTAAGGCCTTAAAAATGGTCTTATTTTTACTTTTATTTCCAGAGAAGCGTAGTTTAATCGGAAGCTAGTTTTGCTAACGTCGACTAAATGTAGCCATGTAAATGTAATTTTGTTCTGTTTCTGGGAGGGGCTACTGGTGTGGGCTGTTGTCATAAAAATACAATTCCCATGATGCCTGTGAATACAATGTTGGCAACTTTTATTGCTATATTTAGTGAGTTCCTCACTTTGTTGTTTTTTTTTGTTTTTTTTGTTTGTTTTTTTTTCCCCCAAAAAATGACTAGCAACAAATATAGTGACCTTTCCCGATGTTACTGGATATGGTGTTTGTGCCACAATTCTGAACGTGCACAATTCTGTGTTGACTGAGCAAGATGATTTTTTTGCATGCACATGAACTCAATATTGTATACAAATCTCTCAACCTCTGGCTAATTGAGAATCACATGAAGAAAGACAAGCTTGCGCAACTCAAAACCCTTGAAACAGACTGATGATAGAACTCTGACATATGTAGGGTGAGGTTATTTAGACATGCTAGTGTTGTGTTGGTAAGGGTACTTGTGTTGAGAATGTAACCATTTTGATCTGTTCTAATACTGAATGAAATGTATCCTTTTCTACAACGGAATAAAAAAAATGTTTTGAGAATATTTGGGATCATTAGAATGCTTCTGGCAATTTGTCATGGTCTTAAAGTCTTAAATTTAACTCACTGAAACCTGCAAGAATTCAGACCTTTTCTTTAGGGGCAATAAAAATAATGGGCCTGTTCCAGTAATATGCATCCTTTTACTTGCACTTTCCATCAGAACGAGCGCAGTGCCACATACAAATGGAAGGAAATGTACTCAACATTGAGTATTGATCTGCACAGGCATGTTTTAGAAATTACACAGCAACGTGATCTCTGGTATTTTATTAACTTGCATAAATTAAAACAAGTAGAAAAGGATCATTTACATGAAATCCAGCTCTAAAGACTTTAACTGTGTGCTTATATAAAGACAAGTTCCAGCTCTACACCAAATTAAAGCTACGATCAGTATGCTTTAGGCTTCATCCACACGTCTTTATTTACCTCCACTGAAACTTAAGCCATGCAGGTTAACAGAGGGCAGCTTGCCTCTCATTGAACTACTGACTGGCTTTAATAATCTTCACCACTAACGAGCACACGGATCCTGCAAACCCAGAGGTTTGGTTTGTATGCCATACGTGAGTCTCTAGAATGTTCCCCATTTACATTGCTCCATCTCTCAAACTGCTCCCCTGTTCCATGTTGTTTAAGCATGTCCACAACCTTTCACGCTGTTCTAGTATGTTCACGCCTTTACACTGTTCTAGTATACTGTTGACAATTCTCTGGTCTAGAACATGATCCACTTTCATATACTGGTTCATTTGGTATAATCAGGTTTTTTTTTCTAGACATTGCAAATAACTCAACATTAGAATGTTGGTGCCTGTTGGGTCAGACTGCTTTGGTGTTTAGGGTTGATATTGCTGACAGCAAGTCTAACAAAAACACACACCTACCCAGCCTTTTACTAAACCTTCACAAAGAAACAGGGCCATGAGCCGATTAGGCTTAAATGATTATTCTTCAGCAGCTGAAATCGTATCTCATAGAGGCAATTTCATCTGTTCGTCCTAGATGATAATGCACACTGAGAAACATTCAGATGGTGAAATATCAGGTGGTGATGGGAAGTCTTACATTCTCAAAGCAAAAAGGCGGGTTATCAAACCTTAAAAAAAAAGTAAGCCTTAAGTATGAGCTGTTTACAACAGAATGTCCAATTAATCTGACTAACAAGCTCTACTCAACACCAGAACAGAATGGAATTAACTGTATTAACTCCATTTGCATCCATAGCCAGCCCTCAACGCTGTGTAGGTTTTCCTGCTTAGCATCGGTGTTCATTTCTTCATCTTCATGTCAGCTTCTATGGCACTGCGGCGCCCCCTGGTGCCTCCATCCTGGAAGAACAAAAAAGTGGGGTTGGGGGAGCAGGGCATGAGCTGCTTTATATAGAGATAACTACTCTCAGTTATCCCTAACACACCAGACCGTGCGTGCTGACAACTGGCCAACTAACTACCAGCCTTACAAAGAAAGACAAGGGGCACACAAAGGCCCATGTTTAAAACCTGATCATTTTAAGAAGCTAAAACTTTCATTAACGAACAACTAGAGGTTTGTAATCCAGGTCCAAAAAGTAAAAATCCATCCCAGGTGTCCCAGGTGTCTCTGCTGCAGCATATCTGTATGCTGAAACAAAATCCTGGGGTGGATTTTTACTTTCTGGACCTGAATTACCCACCTCTGCCAACAACACAGACAAACATAAAAAAACAAATAAGTGTCCAAAGAAAAAGACAAAATCTTTACAATACCTTCAACTGAAATTAAATATTTAGCCTTTTCCTGTAAATTCATTAGAGATGTTTTTCCGTTAAAATACGACCAAGCTTTTGGTTAACCAGTTTATCCCGAATGAGCCTGTATTAACTGTTCATATAAAGAAAGGTTTAATAGCATGACATAAGGGATTTTTGTATTATTGGTATCAATTCATTATAAAATTATAAATACCGGCACTTTATGTTACTGATGCTGATAAATAAAAAAAATCATAACTTTGGCCAATATCAGCAAAATAATCAGTCACTCCTTACTAAATTATATTAGTTGAGCCCTCAAATCATCAAATCTTTAATGCCTACTGTGGATGACCCAGTCAAATAAAAAAAACAAAAAAAAACAAAACAAACGTGTATCTGGTACATAACACGAGCGAACGTAGAATTGTGGCCTTTTCAAAATGTTAAGTGTGTGTGTACACACGTACGTATGTGTGAGCGAGAAAGCAAGAGAGAAAAATAGAACAGGAATTGGGGGGGGGGGGCCTGGGACAGAGAGCAAAGCAGTGACCATCACCCTGGATACTTACAAAGAGAGAGAGAAGGAAAGCAGGAGAGGCCATGGGGAGACTGTCCTGTAGGAGGACAAACAGCAGTGAGAAAAAGAGTTCTACACACACACACACACACACACACACTTCCACCTACAGTAACATATAAAGATACAGAACAGACGGGCAAGGACTACAGACAAAGCTACAGCAGAGTAAGGCACATACAGGTTTTTATAAATTAGCAACAGTAAAGAGGGAAAAATTGGCTGTGTGGATTAAAAAAAGACACAAAAAAAGCAAAATGCTAACACAAATCATATTTACTATTTCTACTTACCCCAGATGTAGTTGATCAGTCAAGACGCCTTTATAGTCCAATTTTTGCTTCTTTAATTAAGGACTGGACCCGGCAGGCTAACGTTAAGAAACTCTAGGTCACCTAAACGACCGTGTCATTTCTGTAAAAATACATAAACGCGCACAAACTGCATCTAAATGATAATAGTCTCAGAGATAAAGGATGCAGCTCTCCCTTACCAAAGTTCTTTTTAAAGCTCAAGTCACACTGTGCAAGCACACTCCCTAGTGTGGGAGACCGTAATTAAGATCTGTATGTGGTTTGAGAATGTTCAGAGACATTTTGGTGTATTTTGACAGAAATGACTGTGCTGTTTGGCGCCCTGTCCTGGGCTTATTTGGGATAGTGTAATGCCCTGCCCTGTGCCCAGTGAGGGGGTAGGGGACTAACCGCGGCCTTAATAAGGATTAAGCGGGTGGGATAATGGATGGATGGATTTACTGGGCTGTTTGGATAACTACGGAGTTCTACTGTTTGCTAGCAATGTTGGCCTCACAGCTCCAGTTCTAAACCAAGGAAGCAAAACTCAAACTGGAAACATGCCTTGCCGTACTGATCACACCTGAGGTAAGGTGAAAATACGTAAATATAAATGAGTGAACTATTCCTTTAATACTGTTAGGAATGAATGAATGAAGTTGTGAATACAGACTAGAGAGATTTACAAAACAGATATACATCTAAACTGACGCCTACTATTTTTCATTCATTATTTATTCATATTAACAGTTAAAAGTGAAGAAAGATACAAGCTAAACCAGGCTAAGCATCTCATTAAACATGAGATATGTAATACAGCACTGGAGGAAAGCTCACAGTCCACACACAGACAGGTTTAGGTAAAGGTGGGATGGAAAAAAGGTGAAACAGAGAGAAAGCAATTCACATATGATTTGTGTTTTGCACGTGTATATGTCTGCTAGAAGATGCTTGATGTTACTGTATGTAGTGCTGTCAGAACTGGACAAAAATGACATTTCATTATGCCATCCAAAAACAGTTTCAATCATTTGAATACCTAATTTTACGCATTCTGTCCAAATAAGAGAACACTAATACACGCAGTGTATGAGAAACTATGGCACCTTGGGATCTGAATCCCATCAAATCAACTACTGATGGGCCTCATGTCCTTGCATATAAATGATGTTCCTTTAACAAAATCTGAGTCGAGATGTGGCCGTTTGGATGGTGTTACAGACATCAGGTGATGCTCATTTGGGTGTAGTCGTGCATTTCAGAAAATTATGAACAATTTCATGCGTGTCCAAAACTTCATTCAAAAGGGTAAACTTGTTTTATTTTTATTACACATAAAGTGACATTTTAAGCCTTTTCTGTTTGACTGATCCTCAGCATGGCTTTACGGCTCATGAAAATCCAAAATATTTCATTTTGAGTTTGAGTAAATTAGTATTCAACCAGTATCAACATTAAAACATAAAAAAAAGACTTGAAATGTCACTTTATGTCTACGTATTTAGAGGTGGGTAATCCAGGTCCAGAAAGTAAAAATCCAGCCCAGGATTTCGCTACAACTGCATGTGTGGCGCTGCTGCAACATTTCTACAGAGAACCAAAAAGGCAGTTGAAACGAAATCCCGGGGTGGATTTTTACTTTCTGGACCTGGATTACCCACCGCTACACCATAAATATAAAGGCATATGTTTCCTATCCATAGTCACTGATGTTGACATATACAACATCTAGAAATTGACAATTAATTAGGCTGAATTGTAATTACGAAGAATCCTTGTAGTAGTTTGAACTGCAGCAAACTTCAGCACATTTTAGCATCGTAGCCCATCATTCTACTCTTTGAAAGTACAAAATAATGCATCAAAGAATATTGTTTAGAATCATCAGTCTGATTTTATCCTTCAGCAATTATCATCTGTTTCCAAGATCCATCTGCAGCCCTAGCACCATATGATGTTATACAGCAATGAGTGTCCAAAGGTAAATTCACTCCCCTACACAGCAGTGATTTTACTCCTGATGTGCTTTTGAGAAACCTGTCCTTGGTCAGTTGGCTGCACGTCACTCAGAACGCATGCATAAATGTCCACTCAAACCTTCCACTGGAAACTGCAGTCTTCAGCACTGTTCATCACTACACAAAAGCATGCATACACAAGAACCAAAAAATACCACAAGGCTGGAAAAGACAGTGGGGATGAAGACACAATGTTGGTTTAGCTTCAGGTCTGGTGTGCATTTCTATTAGTTACAGAAACTTACATGCATATACAGAACAGGTCATGCAGCTGCTGCAGAAACAGGTTACTGACACC
This sequence comes from Crenuchus spilurus, assembly GCA_036984385.1. Lineage (NCBI taxonomy): Eukaryota > Metazoa > Chordata > Actinopteri > Characiformes > Crenuchidae > Crenuchus > Crenuchus spilurus. Next base: position 34,963 of record BRDA01011266.1, on the reverse strand, counting down.
TTCATGTACCACAGTACAAAAATAATTAACATCTTACACAGTTCAAGCTAGAGTTTTTGCATGATAGTGTGTGTTTTCTTGGCTGGGGCTTTTACAGGTAATTTTGAAGGAGGGCTAAGTACAACACATTCACTCCAACTTAGCAAAAAAAAAGATATTCTCAATTCTGTCACCTTGAGACATTGGACTCGCGCCAGGCTGCACATCTCCAATGAAAACGGATGGAAGACAAATGCTTATTTGCACTTGGTAATTTAGGTGAAAATTCCTGCCAGCCGTCTATTGCTTTGGTTGTTGATGCCTCTGGGGGTGTCTGTGTGTGCAAGTGTGTGTTTTATTCTCACTGACCTTTTCGTTTGTATCTTGTCTGGAGTTGTTTCTTTTCCTTCTGGGCATGGCAGCTGGTTCTGGCTCTAAATGTGCATCTTTTTGTGCTGGGCTCAGGGTCTACATATATGAGACTGAGGGTTAGCGTGAGTAACACTACCCATATTGAAAGGGACTTTAGCAAAAGGCTGTGGGAGGGTGTACAGATGTGTTCTGAGAGACAGGGGAATTGTTTCTCCAACCATCTTTACGGTGTTCCTTTGCCACTGGTCCTTCAGGGGACACTATGGTTTATCTGCCTATGGTTGTGTGTCTTACCTTGTCATTGGGGTCCTGCTTGCGGTTAGCCTCCCGTCCTCGAAGACTCTTGGCACTGATGCCAGACTCGGAGGTCTGCATGATGAGCTGGGTGGCCAGGAACTGCTGGATCTGCTCCAAGACATCACGCTGCATCTCCAAAGCCATGTGGTACACGTCGTGGTCTGAACTGTTGTACATCACTGCATTCTGGAACATCAGCATGATGTCACGCTGGAACTCGGCCGTCGTGCGGATTTGTCCTGTCTCTATGTTCTTCTTGATTGCTGATAGATCCATTGGCCTGATAGGGGGACATTTAAGTGAAGATCAAAAGCGAGTCACATTAACATTTATGATTAAACTGAAATTCTACTTAAAAGGTTTGCCTTCAAACAAATGATAATATCTAGAACACAACCTAACTACTCACATACGATTATACAGGACAGAGAATTGAATCAATCTGTTTGTAAACAAAGGGCTTCAAGATACTTCCAGTTGGACAACATGCTTAGAATCTACTTTAAAACTGTGATGATGCTTGGTAGATTGTCCACTGGAGTGCCCCAAGGCTCGGTACTGGGACCCCTTCTTTTTTCCATTTACACCACCTCACTGGGACCAGTTATCCGCTCGCATGGCTTTTCCTACCATTGCTTTGCTGATGATACTCAGCTCTATCTGTCATTCCCGCCTGATGATGACTCTGCCATCACGGCGCGGATATCTCACTGCCTCTCAGATATATCCTCATGGATGAAGGATCGCCACCTACAACTTAACCTCTCAAAGACTGAATCTGGTCTTCCCCGCAAAACAGTCGGTTCAACACAACCTCACCTTGACGATCGACTCTCTCTCACTCTCTCCGTCAAAGGTTGTTAGGAACCTCGGGGTTATGTTTGATGACCAGCTTTCATTCACACATCATGTGTCCTCTGTTGCACGGTCCTGCCGCTTTGCGCTCTATAATATCAGACAAATCAGACCGTTCCTAACGCAACATGCCACTCAACTCTTGGTACAAGCTGTGGTTATCTCACGTCTCGATTACTGCAACACTGTGTTAACAGGCCTCCCAGCCTGCACTATTAAACCACTACAGATGGTCCAGAATGCAGCAGCACGTCTGGTTTTTAACAATCCAAAACGGGCACATGTCACCCCACTGCTCATTGAGCTACACTGGCTTCCGATTGCTGCCCGGATCAAACACAAAGCCTGCACGATCGCCTATAAGGTGATGACAGAGCAGGCTCCCCCTTATCTACACTCGCTCTTAAAAGCTTATGTCCCTGCACTCCTCCACTGAACGTCGCTTTGCTTTGCCTAACATTCACACAAAGCAATCCAGACTGTTCTCCTCAGTAGTTCCCAGATGGTGGAACAAGCTGCCTACCGCCACTAGAGCAGGTGTGTCCCTCACTGGGTTCAAGAAACTCCTAAAAACCGAGCTCTTCAAAGAGCACCTGCTCTAGTGATCCCAAATACTTCCCATGAGTACTGATATGCACTCAGCATTCGATATCCAAATGTTAATTCTAGTATACTAGTAAATACTAGTACAACTCTAGTATTATTTTTTCGCATCTGTACTTTCCCACTATTCTAAGTCGCTTTGGATAAAAGCGTCCGCTAAATGCAATGTAATGTAATGTAATGTAATGGTAGATAAAGGCTTATGTGGGGCTGTAATACAACATGTAAATCTGGTAATATTTTGCTTTTTTCGATTTCCTATGGGGAAAAAAAATTAAGCAATGCAAAGATGTCAGTGGATCCAGTCTGTGGAACAGTTGCAGACTCAAGTTCAGTGGTAAAACTAATGAACAGTTAATTATGAGGCTGGGTAAAGGTTCAACACAATAGAGATTGTGGAAGATAAACAAACAAAATAATCCATTATTAATTATTCACATAACAAAAAATTGTTTCATATTTCCAGACATTTAAGACGCGTTATTGTCTAAATCTATGTTTACGTACCTGTGTACGATGCTGTGGTACCCAGGAGCGATGTCATCAGATACAGGCTGCAGAAATACACTTGCATACCTGTAACACATTATAAAGTATAAAATAAATCTAACACGTCGTGTTACTGGCTGATATAATTCAGGACATCACTGAACAAAACCTGAGTTGGTTAATGTTGGTCTAATTTATTCAAGCTTACCTGTGATTGGCTGCTGCTCGCCACACAAGCATGATGGCTTTTTTCCAAATCTTTTGAGCTTGTAGAGCCTCCTGATCCTCACTGCATATTGAGCTGAGACACAATAACAAGTGTGGATATTCAAAGACAAAATGCACAGAATATTGAAAGCAAAGTCAAATTCAGATCATCACATTCATCAATCAACTGGAATGAAAGATCATTTTGATAATCACACCACACATACTACTTACAACTGGGAGGAGGCGGGGCTACTAGCCGTGGAGTCTGCGGTGGTGTATCGTTGAGAGTTGGTCCCATACCCATCCTCACTCTCACTGGCAGGGGGGTCTACTTCAGAGAGATACGGACCCTCTCCGCACTCTTTCATCTCCATCCCTTCATCTGCATCCACTTCACTTGCCCCATCTTCTTCTTTTACCTCCTATAGAGGAGAGAATAAAAAACAGACTATACATTTGATCTGAAAAGCACAATCACGTACTGATCTGCAACAGAGGACTCAGTTGCACTGATCTTGGACTATCTGAACTGATTAACACTGAAATTGTGCAATTAATTAAATTAGGCACTCAGTTTCTGGCCAAAATAAAATCAATGAGCTTGATTAAAATGTTAAAAAACTCTATAAATCAGTGTTGCCAAGTCCGCTTATTATAAGCCACTTTGGGCTTGTGTTTTTCTAAAGTTGCTTGCAAATCTCGTGAGTTGCAGGTTGCGTTTTTTTTGGGCTTGTTTTTGAACGTGAAGTTGCTTATTTGGGCTTGACTTTCTTTCCAAGTGAAACTCTTTGAAATGATTATCTCCCAGCTCCCCATAAGAAATCAAAAGACAAGTGGTAGGTAGTTTGTCCCTCCCAAGCCCCCGTTTCCTGTTTATCGCTCCTGCCTAAGTTGACCAGTCACACACCCAAACAGAGTGACGAGGGGCAGCATAAGAATGACCTCGAGTAAGTGGGGAAAATGGAAAAAATATAATAAAGAGTGGGAAAAAGAGAGCGCACTGAAAGAATGGCTCCGGCCTCAGATGGGAGATGCAAAATGCACTTTTCTTTTGATCAGAGCTTAAAAAATTGTAAGTTATTCAAAGAATTTAAGTTTTTTCAAATCATTTATTAAATAATTTAAGTTATTCAAAATTTGTATATTAAAAGTGTTTAGCATAATTTTGGTGTTATTTATGTATGATGTCATAATAAATCTTTACCTTTCTACTGTTTAAAAGCAGCCTTGGTTTTACAGAATGTGGTGGGTTGCCAGTTGGGCTTATTTTGGGCTTGTTTTCATCAATCAATCAATCAATCAATCAAAATTTATTTATATAGCACTTTTTACAATGGGCGTTGTCACAAAGCAGCTTTACATATTTAATATCAAACAAACTGAATCTAAGCCCGATGAGAGCAAACCGAAGGCAACAGTGGCAAGGAAAAACTCCCTCAAGGCTGGAGGAAGAAACCTTGGGAGGAACCAGACTCACAAAGGGGATCCATCCTCCTCTGATCAAACTACTGACACAGATTCATAGAGCTGGTTGCTTGTTTCTATCGCGAGACCTGGCAACACTGCTATAAATCATTACAATATAAATTGCTCCTCACTTACAATTAATTTGGTGTGTTTCTAAAAAAATATTCTGAATCACAAAAGAAAATCTGAATAATTGTAAAATTTGCAATTCAATCAAAATGAGGTCCGATATCGAGACCCCTAGTATGTAATACATTGTTCTGTTCAAATTTATCAGAACTACCTTTGTGTCTCTCCCAGAAGTGGAGCTGTCTTCTGAGTCGAGACAGGGCGTTTCAGCTTCAGGCTGTGTCCACTCTTCATTCTCTGTCTTTAGCGTTGGGCTGGGCATTCTGTTCTCTGTCTGAACTGCCTCCTCAACTCTTTCCTGCTCTGCTTCTCTCTCTTCAGTTCCTTTCAGTTCAGTCTCCTGCATCTGTCCTGGTTCTGGTGGGGCTGCAAGGTCAGGGTCCCTCTGCAGCGCCTCAGCTTTCCCAGCCTCAGTTGGGTCCTCCAAAGGAACAGGTGGCACACCCTCTTGAACCTCAGGTATGGGTAAGGTGGCTGCAGGTCCAGCAGTTACTCTGGGCTGGGCACTAGGCTCTGGCTCAACTGGTTTGAAGGCCTGGTGTTCCCAGGGGCCTGAGAGTGTGTGCCCCCCTGCCACAGCCTCTTCACAGAGAGAGAGAGCAGCTTCCACTGCTGCTGCATCCAACACTTCCACTGACTCATCCACCTGAGAGAGAAAGACAGAGTAAATGAGAGTGGGCATAAGAGTACATTTAGTTTATGCTGCTTGGTGTGCATTTCTAATCAAGACTGTAAGGGTCCACAGAATTTAGCAACTCATCAACTAATTACAAAGTTAAAACAGCCACCCAAAGTCTGTTAATATGGTCTTAACTGTGTGTGTTGTACATGTTGTACCTTTTCTTCAATAATAGCTATAATATCCCCCACTGTCTCCAGGTCCAGCTCATCGCCCATGTAAGACACAGCCACAAGATCCTCCTCCACCAGTTCTCCTTCTCTTCCCTCTGGCTGTTCTGAGCTGGACTGCACAGAGAGTACTCCCTCCGGACCAGAACATTCTGACACTGCTGCTCCTTTAAAAGTTAACACACACACATACACATATATAAACACAATTGTCTTCATGAAGAACTGAGTGGTGACAATACACTGTTTTGGACAAAACCACATAAGCCAGCTTTCAGATGCTTGACACCCTGTTAATGAATTATAAATAGTCTCTCTAGGCAGTGTTCAGGTTTAATGATGTCATGGAGTTCAGGCATCGTACTTGACTGGTAGAAACTGTCAAATAAATGGATGAAAAGGAGTGTAACAATACAGCACATACTATACAGCAGCAGGTTTTGTGGCTACATTATCTTGGGACTAACAAATCATGGGTACTGAATTAGCATGGGTCCAACATACAGTGACTTGCAAAAGTATTCACCGCCCTTGGCTTTTTACCTATTTTGTTACAACCTGTATTTAAATGTCTTTTAATCTGAATTTAATGCATCTAAAAACTAATTGAAAATTGGCATGTGCATATGTATTCACTCCCTTTGCTATGAAGCCCCTAAAAAGTTCTAGTGCAACCAATTACCTTTAAAATCACATGCTTAGTGAAATGAAGTCCACCTGTGTGCAATCCAAGTGTCACATGATCTGTCAGTATATACACACACCTTTTCAGAAAGACCGCTGAAGGTTACACCATTAAGCAACAGGCACCACTAACCAAACAACACCATGAAGACCAAGCATATCTCCAATCAAGTCCGGGACAAAGTTGTTGAGAAGTCCAAGTCAGGGTTGGGTTGTAAAAAAAGATCAAAATCTCTGATGATCCCCTGGAGCACTATCAAATCCATCATCACCAAATGGAAAGAACATAGTACTATAAAGACAGTTTTGGTGACCCAAATTCCAGCGCTTGTGGTTTAATGGACCTGGATGATGAAACACTTAACTGGCTTGTGCAATGGAGCTGAAGGTCTAAGGACATACGCGAGAAAAATAAGGTACCACAACAAACCTGCCAATAGAGGGCCGCCCATCCAAACTGTCAGACCTGTCATACATAGAGCTGGGCTTTATGAAAGAGTGGCCAGAAAAAAGCCTTTACTTACGGACAAAAACAGGAAGGCTTGTTTTGACTCCAAATGTGCAGAGAAAGGCTGTCTGTTCAAATGAGACAAAAATTAAACCTTTCGGCCACCAAGGAAAACGCTATGTATTGCACTAAACAAATGCATCTCATCACACTAAAAACACTGTCCATCATGCTGTGGGGATGGTTTTCACCAGCAGAGACTGGGAAACTGGTCAGAGTCTAGGATACAGGGATACAGGGTGCTAAATACAGGGCTAATCTTGAGCAAAACCTGTTTCTGTATGTCAGTGATTTGAGGCTGGGACGGAGGTTCACCTTCCAACAGGACAATGACTCAAAGCATATGCAACACTCAAGTGGTTTAAGGGGAAATGTGTAAATGTACTGGAATGGCCTAGTCAAAGCCCAGACCTTAATCCAATTGAGAATCTGTGGTCAGACTTGAAGACTGCTGTTCAAGGAGACTTTATTGTCATTTGCCTCACATGTAGTACATGAGGTGGAACAAAATTACATACATTCACCAGCTGAAAACATCTAACTTGAAGGAGTTGGAGCAGTTTTTTCTGGAGGAATGGGCAAAAATCTCAGTGGCAAGATGTGGCAAGCTCATTGAGACTTATCCAAGGCAACCTGCTTTGCTGCAAAAGGTGGTTCTATGAAGTACTGACTTTAGGGGGGTGAATAGGTATGCACACTTAAGTTTTGTGTTATTTTGGCCTATTAGCTGTTTGCATCACAGTAAAAAGGAAATCAAATATTCAAAGTTTTAGGCATGTTCTGTAAATGAAATGATGCAAACCTTCAAATAATCCATTTTAATTCCAGGTTATGACGTAGCAAAAACAAATACTTTCGTAATGGCACTGTATCTTGCACCTCTATAAAGAATATCTTTTGTTTTTGTCTATACTAATAAGAAAGCAGTCTGAATGGAAAGCCCAATTGTCCCATTCTGAATAATAATAATAATAATAATTTCTCTAATAAACTTAACACTAAAACTTTACCATAAAATACATCTTCATTACATCAACCTGAATGATGTATTCTGTGAATTGTTACACCCCTAATGAATGAGAGAATAAACAGACACGTCAGATTTAAAGTATAATGCAAGCCAAGTACTCTGAGCTAGCACACCTAAAAAAAAATGAAACACAGAAGTAACCACTGATTAGGATTATCCAAAAGCCATCAAGCTAATTTGTCATCATTAAACAAATTAGCAATTTTGGTCAAACTAACTCTTTGGCAAGCAGAGAACAAAGACAAGAAGAAAGGGAAGGTATGTGTGAAAGAGAAAGATTGGGACAGAAACCTGTGCAGGGTATAAAGTGGTGTCCTGGAGCAGGGGGGGCTACAGTAGGGGTATTAGGGGGCTCAGCGTTGCCTGGCATCTGGACTGTGGGTGCGCTCTCCAACAGACGGGATAATGTGGGCGCATCTGACACGGAGACACACATACACAGCGCTACAAACACACACTCGCACACTAAAAGCAGCGCGCTACTTCAGAAGCACTTTCAGATTCATATTATGACGGGCTGATCAAGAATTCATTACCTGCATGCACAATTAACAGATAAAGCCACAATTTAATTCCAGAAAAGAATAAACAGACACACAAACTGAAACGCAAACACACTAAGCAGCTGCTGAACACAGAGCTGAGAAATAGCAAACATTTACTGAGCCCATATTCTTGGATTTCATTACTTCCTTGAATTCCCAAGACTTCTCCTTAATTGGCAAATCCTATATATGGATACCTTGGAGGATGCAATGTTACATTTGCTTCCCAACAGTACTTTCTCGTATCTTCCACTACAACAGCACTCAAATCTCTGGCTAAATTGCTGGTCATATTTACTGTTTATATATTTACTTTTGCAGCTTAGCTTGCATACAGGCTGTACAGATTTGGGAGTACATGGCTCCTATTGAACTGTCATCTTAATAGATCAATCTCTTATTTAAAAAAAAGCAAGGAAACTAATTTCTAAATGTAGAAATGCAGGAAAAAAAGATTCGTGTGTCCCAGACACAAGAGGATTTACCTGTAGACACATCATGGCCAGTAGGAAGAGCAGCAGCAGAGGTATGAACCTCCACGCCATGAGCCCCATTACTGAGAGCTGTAGCCACCTCTCCCTCCACCACCTGAACAAAACACATCGACTTTAAGTGGCTGAATTCAACATTTCAAAGTACAAGCATCTGTGAGTATTTATCACTGACATGCTAAGAAAATGATACATTTGCACGTGTAACTCCAGATAGTAAGAGCTTACATCATGCTTTTGCTTTGCCATAAATGCCTCCACTTGTAAAAACTGAAAGCAAAAGAAAAATGGCAAATATTATGCATGAAAGGGCTGTAATGTAACCTGTGCCCATGTTAGAGGAAGTATGGCCGCATGGTCGCCAAAGTGCATTTCAAAGCAATAACACTTTTACACACACAATCATTCTTGTTCAATAATAAAGTACAATCTCAAGGAAGTGTGAAAAGAGAGACTGCATAAGGTCTTCAAAGTTTAAATTGGTTTACGTGTATTTATGTCCCCTGCTTTCCTTTATTCTCCAACCCCTTCACATTTGATGTAGTTTCTCCAATTGTTTGATGCTTACCAGTCTGGGGCTGGCTGACAGGAGGTTGCCTTTCTTCAGCAACTCAGAAAGCAAAGGAGAAGGGGGTGGTGTAGCCTTCTGATTTAGGAGCTTCTTTTGAGGGGATTCATCAATGAGTGCACTCAGGTTTCCTTCTTTAGGTCCCGATTCAGGCACTGGCATGAACACAGTCACTCCCTGGGTCTGTGCAGGAGAACAAAAGATTATAAAAAGATCAATCTAAAGTTAGATACAAGATGCCACACCAATCAGATACGCATCAGATCCACATGTGACTTGAATGTGATGGTCAGATCAGATTTCATGTCTTTTTGCTTGTACACGTGTGTGTAGTGGGTGAGGCAGCGTTGGCTTCTCTCGTTTACTCACGTCGCTGTAAAAA
>BRDA01011266.1:0-17203 GCA_036984385.1 Crenuchus spilurus | reverse complement strand
CTGAATTATACGATTTAATTCAATTTTATTGGTGACTAAATCAATACGATTATATCGACAAAGAACTTTCACACTCTGCTCTTACTGGTGCAATGTGACATTAATGAAGATTGGCCACCAGACTGGTCCAATTTAGCCATGAAACCTCCCACACTAACATGACAGCTGTTTCAGTTTCATTGTCCAACCCCTGTACATATCCCTTAATTAAAATGCCAGTCCTGCTGCACTCACAGACTGTTAATATTCCCCAGTTCAGTGATGTTAACGTTCAGGTCAAATTTAACCTGTTTCAGCTTAAAATATTTCAGAAAGACGACCCCCAAAAATATGTCTAAACAGCTATATTAGCATAACTAAATCAGTGGTTATTTTAACTTAATTTAGTATATTAAGTCTTTGTTGTTCTGAGTCAAATCTGACCATAAGGAGAAAATGAAAGTCTGAGGGTGTTAGGGGTCTTTACTTAACAAAGCTACTAATTCAACTAATTATCTAATAAACCATGAAACACTGCAATGTGTAAGATTATTTCAATCAAATTCATATAAGTGCTCAATTTAGTGGTTAAATATAAAGCCATCATTTCCATTACCACCACTAGATGGCGACATCAGTCTGTAATATGTACAGAACTACAACCTGGAAATTTCACATACAAACACGTTTTCAAAACATCAGCTCATTTTCAGCAGTAAAAAGATTATATTTGTGTCTACACGCATTCATTCATTCATAATTCTATAACTATAAAACTGACTCATTTGTTCTTTGTGACGTAATTACGTGTTATCCTTTTCCGTCACTGGGGGATTAGCTCAAATGGTAGAGCGCTCGCTTAGCATGCGAGAGGTAGCGGGATCGATGCCCGCATCCTCCAAAGTAACTTTTCTGTTTCTATTAAATATGCATAGAAAGCGTGACGCCTTCAGATTGGGTTTCATTGTTATTGCCATTTAGCCTATTTTCAGTAGGAGTTTTCGTTCCCCTCAGTGGTTCCTCCTCAAGTTCTTGTGGAGTTATTCTTGTACAATTTCTTGTGTAGAAAATCTGACTGTTGTTTAATTAAAATTTATCATGTGGTGAAAAAAGTATAGTGTCTGACATAAGAGGTAAAGTCTAGTTTAACAAATGAATAGTCATATACTGCATATAATGGATGTTGTGCAGAAACGTGCTATATTATTAACAAAGAAAACAGCAGAAAATAACCTTAAATTAAAGTTTTTCTGGCTTACAGGGTTCATTTGCTTCCTCAGACCATTCACATCCTGTATATTCTTTATGTTCTTAGGGATTTTTTGTTGCTTTTAAATAGTAAATAGTATTTAAATAGTATTTTCACTCTTCTACTAAAGGAAATTTAACTGAACTGATGACTAATAATAACTGATTTGTGCTAAAAGCTCAACCATTCTATATTCTTCAGTTATTCCCCAGTCCTCTTACTGAGCTCAACACTTTTCAGGAAAATTATTTTTAACAAATACTACAAGCGCAATTCCAAAAAAGTTACGATGCTGTGTAAAATATGAATACAAAGTACATGTAAATAAAAACAAAAGGATTTGCAAATCTCATAGCCTTATGTTTTATTCACAATAGATCATAGAACACATATCAGATGCTGAAAGTGATGCATTTCACAATTTTAGGGAAAAAAAATCTTAACTTATTTAGAACTTGATGGAACATATTAAAAAAAAGTTGGGACAGGGGCAACAAGGCTGGAAAATAAGTGGTACTAATTAAAAATAACAGCTGGAGAAGTTTAATGCATGGCTCAGTCACATGAATGGGTAGAAAAACAAGTCTTTTATAGAGGCAGAGGCTCTCAGAAGCGAAGATGGGCAAATGTTAACTAATTTGCAACAAAAAAAAAAAAATGACTGGATCTGAAACATTTTCAGAAACATGTTCCTCAGTGTAAAATTGTGAAGATTTTGAATATCTCACCATGTACAAGACATTATATCATCAAAAGATTCAGAGAATCTGGAGAACTAACTGCGTAAGGGACAAGGATGATGGTCAATATTGGTTGCTTGTGATATTTGGGCTCTCAGAGGGTATTTAAATAAAACTGCATTATTCTGTGCTGTAAATTACTGCATGGGCTCAGGAACACTTCATGAAATCATTGTTAACAGTTTGCCATGTGATCCACAAATGCAAATTAAAGCTGCATCATGCAAGGAAGAAGTCACATGTCAACACAATTTAAGAACTTACAAATCTTTTCTGGGCCAAAGTTAATTTAAAATGGAATTTTTGTTTTTGGAAACCATGGCTGCTGTGTCATAAGGAGAGGGACCATTCAGCTTATCAGCTCACTTCAAAAGCATTAATCTCTGATGCTATGAGGTTGCATTAGTGCCTATGGCTGGTGCAGCCTACATCTGATAAGACACCATGTGTATACAGGCTACAGAATAAGGTGTGCTCCCATCCAGATAGCACCTCCTTCAGGCAAGGCCTTGCAAGACAATGCTAAACCAAATACTGCATCTATCACAATAGCATGGCTTCACAGCTGAAGATTCAGGATGCTAAACCCTGTCTGCTGTCCAGACCACGTTTGGTGCCCCACTTTGAACATCTGATATGTGTTCTTTGTTATATTGTGAATAAAATATGCATCTATGAAATCTGCAAATCATTACATTCTGTTTTTAAAATACATTTATTTACATTTTACTCAGCATCTTTTTTTGGAATGGTCATTGTATATTTGTCCACCACTATTTAAAAAATGCTGTTTTTAGAATTATTTGTACCTTTGTAATGTCTGCTGATATAATACTATACTTGACTATATTGAATTCCTTATTCTATATTCCTTATGTTGTACACCACCATATGTTCTATTTGTGCCTGTCTGAAATAACAATAAACCACACTTGACTTGACTTGATCTGCTGTAATAGTTTTCTGACTCAGTTCATCAGCTATTAGCATGTTATGAGGTTTTAAATGGGCGTGTAATAGAAAACAATAAAACATGCCTTGTGCTGACTTCTAGAAGAGGGATCAGCGCCCTTATCTCTGAAATTCCAGAGCCAGTGTTTGATAACATTAAACTGAGCAGAAATAGCAAGATTTTCATACCGCTGTTGACTTTTCACAATGAGATTTCATTAAACTCCGCTGCGTAATTGTAAAAACTCATAACTGAAAATTGCACTCTGTGTAGCTGAGCAGCTCCATACATCAGTCCTGCGCCTAGCGTTCCTGAGCGGTTTCATATTTTCCTGCTTTTATACACTTGTTTTACCCGCATAAATGGATTAGTGATATGATGATGAGTTTACTCTTTCTTGCTGAAGCAGGAAAATGGAGACAAAAGCATTCTGCATTTCATTCTAAATCGAGCAATGTAATCAAACAGCAGGTTGATTTTTTCAAATGTAACTCTTCAAACTATAATTTTTTTTTTTTTCAAGCAATCATGTCATATCCAGTTCAGTCATGCTAAAGGCATCTCTGTCCATGAGTATCTACCTGGCCTGGACAATATTTATCATTGTCTGTATAAACTATAGACACAATGTCTATAAAAAAGTGAGTCTACCACAGGTCTAGTGCCCCTGCTGGCTGGCTGTAGTATGATGTGTAGCTCCGCCCATTCCCATGTATTTTCCAACTACAGTGTCTGATTCCAACAGTTAATGTTCCCTCTGCTAATATTGGCAAAAATTAAAAACATTATTCTATTACATGGTAAGAAGGTTAAACAGCCTTTGCTGGAAGACCTCATTGCAGCCTGGGTTGCCAGGTTGGCACTTTTCCACCACAATGGGGTCATTTTAAAATGCAGTTGTGGGTAAAAATTCAAAAGTCTAAGTACTTTACCTTTGAAATTGTAAAATTGAATGTCATCATATTACTAACATTATGATTATAAAATTATTATTTTATAAACGCTAAAATAGTAATGATAATGCCTTAGTAAGTAAAATCATATACAATATACATTGAGTATATAAAATTAAAATCGATGGAAAGATTATCAGTGATGTAACAAAAAGTATGCTAGTTATTTTGCCATGTATACCCTGTTATCTTCCACTATCTGTGACACCTTAATTTTGGGATAGACTCAGCTTCTAAAAGGTTTGTTTTAAACAGATTTTTGGGGTTTGATGTGTTTGCTGAACCTGGCAACATTTTTTTTCAAAGGGCAGTTTTGGACCCCTGCGTTTTTTTCTGTCCAAAAACAATGCAACACTATATTAAACGGAGATGAGTCAAACACTAGGACTAAGCGGAAAACGGCCTCTCAAGCTGACTTTGGCTTTGGCCTCCACTGCACAGACTGTGCTTCCAGATTTGACAAGATGGCGGCTGTATTTTGGCTTAATTTCTTTAGTTTAGAAGCCAGTGGAATGCTGTTGTCTACCAAATGTATACAGCATATGTTATTCATCCCATACAAGCCCTCTAATGGGATTTGACATCCATAGCATATGTACTGTGTATCTGCAAATGACACTCCAGTGGTGCTTTAGCTCTGGATGTTGGGATGTGCTGAGTGTGATGTGAATCTGCATGGGTGAACCCCACCAAGCTCCTTAGGCATTCAGAGGCGGGTTTGATATCCAGAGAATGCACACAATATCATAATTACGTGAATAGCAGCAATTCTTACTGACTTTATACTTCTTTTTATTTGGACTCAGCAATTTGTAAACCCCAGGCCCACAGACATGGTGGGGTTGTATAATGTGGCCCAACTCTCCACCCTGCCATGCGTTTCCAGCCCTGCTGCTGCCGCTGCTCATTTCAATAAAAACGCGCTGCATAATGTGAAATCCTGCGGCTACAGCAGCATTCAGTCGAATCGATATGTACCTTTGGTAGGCTACATTTAATTGATCGTCTCATCTTGCTCAATGTAGCCCAGCAAAGAAATGCCCCGGGGGCAGAGCCACAGAGGGAGAGCCGAGAAAACAGGAGCCACTCGGGGGCGTGTTTGAGCTGGATGGAGGTGGAAGAGCCGAGGCCATTCTGGAGTTCAGCTGGGCAAGCAGCCCGGGTACAGCTTGAGTCCAGCTGCTGCTGGGGCATGGCACACCTCATGCAAAAAGGCCTGGAATAGAGAGAACTAAAGGATGAGATTAGGAGAGGAAAACAATGTCAGATAATCTAGGATGGGTGGAGTTAATGTACAGTTGCACATTAACTTTTGTCCAGAAGTGCAGAACATTGGGTAGGGTGGCGTACATGGGCTCAGACCGAGTGAAATGGGGCACATTTGACATGTATTGATTTGTACTTTTATCAGTTGGGGTGCCGTGGCACAAAGTCACATGTTACAGTAATGTCATTACTTTTTCTAGAGAATTACAATTGTAATTTAAAACACATTACAATTGAAATGCTTGTAATCTACACAACAGTTACTACTATTTCATCTGTCTCTGTGAAACGTTGTGTAATGCATGTGAACCAGTAACACATGTTTGTTCTGTTAGCTCTTATTTTTAATAATAGTAACTTAAGTAATGAAGTAAAGTAATCCTGCAGTTCAGAGAAGTAATTGGTAACGTATAATGGATGACTTTTTGGAAACATTACCACAGCACTGAATATGGTAAGTTGGCATGGGGAGATGGGAGTTGGTAGAATGTGGTAGATGGAGCGGTATTGTGTAGTTAGACTAAAATATAATTGATGGAGGTTTGCCGGGTAGATGGAGTAGAATAGGATAGTTGAGTGGAAGGGTGAATGTAAGGGTACAATGGGCTAGATTAATTGGGATGATGAATAGGGGGCAGAATGAGGTAGATGGAGTTGGAGGGTACAGATGCTGTAGAATGGGAAAGTTGAAGTGGGACAGTATAGGCTCTAGAGTGGGCTAGATTGGGTAGATGGAGCAGTGGAGAGAAGATGGGGAGGAGGAAGGAAGGAAGGAAGAACACTAGGGGTCAGTGAGCACACATGTGGGCAGTTGGGGGTCAGTCATGTGTTATTGCTAAGGAGATTGAACTGGCGACCCTCTGGTATGTAGGCTTTAGGCCTGGCTGTCTGATGGGGAAGAATGGGATGGATGGATGGATGGATGGATGGATGGATGGATGGATAGATAGATAGATAGATAGATAGATAGATAGATAGATAGATGTAATGTTTTTGATTAAATGTGTGTATGTGTACAATACATGTAAAGTGTACACACACACACACACACACAGAAACACACACACACACTCAGCAGAGGAGTAGACTGTATGGTCAGAAAGAGCAAAATTGCATTGTTTATTACAGTTGTGTAATTAATATGGGCATCATGCCATTGCAGTAATGCATCTCTCTCTCTCTCTCTCTCTCTCTCTCTCTCTCTCTCTCTCTCTCTCTCTCTCTCTCTCTCTCTGTCGTCTCTCCCGCCCACAAAGTCCATTAACCACAGAGACCTGAACACAGTGTATAGGGCTGATAGCCTCCCTCTGGCTCTGGCCCTCTCCACTCCATCTCTTTCCATCATCCCTCACTCTCTGTCTTTAACTCCCTCACTCCCTCTCTTCATCCCTACCATTTTCTCTCATTCTTTTCATGGCTCAACCCCAGTTTGGGTTTTAGCTGAGGTCATGAGCACTGTGTGTGTGTGTGTGTGTGTGTGTGTGTGTGTGTGTGTGTCTGTTAGAGAGAGTGGGAGCCTACTTGTCTGCCTTTTTGTGCCCCCGTCCATCTGTTTCTACAACTTCTGCACATCCATGTTTGAGTATGTGTTTGACACTGATGTGGTGGTGGTGTGTTAGTGCGTGTTGCACTGGTGTGACATTTTAAACACCTCAGTGTCACCGCTGGACTGAGAATAATCCACCAACCAAAAATATCCAGCCAACAGCGCCCTCTGGGCAGTGTCCTGTGACTAATGATGAAGGACATGAGGATGACCAAACACAGTGGACAGTGAGCAGATAGAGTAAAAACTCCAGTAGCACTGCTGTGTCTGATACACTTGTAATTAACTTGCAGAAAGTGTTTACAAGCTGCTATACTTAACAAAGGGAGTGTTAATAAGTACTCCTTCAATAGAAATTGTTCAGAAATTTGAAAGGAATGTATCATCTTTAATTTTATGCCGATTTCAAATCAGGTCTTTATACTTGTTTGGCTAATTATAGACGTTTTGGCCATTCAGTCATCATTGTTGTTACATGTATGTGGCGGAGTAATACTAAAAGAGCTTCAGTAAGAGTGGCAGCATCACTGGCACTCCAAGAATATCTCTCAGCCAATCACATTGCGGGGTTGAAACTAACTGTGATATAAGCCACAATATTAATATCTCTCACATATGAAGCAAATAATACAGATTTAACAATGGTCAATCATATATTAGGTCAAAGAAGTGTCTGGGATGTGTAATGTGAGTGAAATGAGCTGCCAAAGAGCCACATTGTCATGATCAGATGTTGAATTCAGAACATCTCTGAAATAGCCAGGCTTGCAGGGTGCTTAGCAGTGGTCAGTACTGACAGTGACCCAGATTTGAATGCTTTTGGCATCTGTGAGATGTGCTGAAACAAGTCTGATCTGCAATGCTTTAATTTTTGAACAGTTCTTAAAGGATCTGCTGATAATGTCTTGGTGCCAGATACCACTGGGCACTTTCAGAGGTCTTGTAAAGTTAATGAGTCGGCATGTTGGAGCACGTGGAGCACAGAGAGGACAAGATATTAGCAGATTGGTCATAATGTTTTGGCTCATCATGTCCCATATGTTCATCTATAAAATGAACATATGTGACATATGCATGACCTGAAGATTGGAGAAAAACAAGTCTGTGCGTGTGTGTGTGTGTGTGTGTGTGTATTTGCTTCTATGCATGTGCTCTTCATCTGTCCTCTGTGCCAAACTTTGTTGATATTCCTGGCTGAAATCAGGCCATGCATCATCATGGCCTCATTTGGGTGATTAGGGCAAAAAGCACCTGCGCCCCAGACTACACACATACATACGTGCACACGTTCAAACACACATACACGTGCAGTCATACGAACATACATTTCTCCGTATATTTCTGACTGTTTGATCCCCTCTTCCTCCTTATCCTCTTCTCGCTCAGGCCAGTTGTGTTCAACACGGCAGGGCTGCACACTGGCTCTCCACCAGCTCCACTGGTGAGCAGAGGATTGAGCAGTGATTAGATCAAGGTGCCCTGCCCTGCTCTTGGAGACCCACCAACGTACAAAGCCACCAAAAAAACAGGGAATACTTCACAAAGCTGGATACTAGTGCATCCCAAAAAACTGGATTATTGTGAAAAAGTTCATTTGTGTTCATAGTTATTAGAATATTTTATTCTGAGTTCGATTAAATTAATATTTAAACAATATTAGAATGTTAAAAAGGCTTGATATATATATATATGTGTGTGTGTGTGTGTGTGTGTGTGTGTGTGTGTGTGTGTGTGTGTGTGTGTGTGTGTATATATATATTTGTACTTACGTAGATACTTGTCATCTTATCAGACAATCACTGTTCTTACACATCCTCCTCCACTAACATGGGGTATCGCTCTCTTTCCCTCCCACCCCATCCGTCCCTCTCACACACATTACTAGATGTTGTGGGTGATATGTAGCTGTTACGAGCACGTGTGTGACCGTTGTCTCAGTGAGGTGACACTGTGAGGTGTCACTTGGCACAGATAATGGAAAGATCAAAGGTCAAGTGTGAAGAAGAGGTTGGAGGGAGGGGGCCAGGCACTTTGGTAAATTGGTTAAATGTCCCATGAGAGAGAGGAGAGGAGGGGCGTGAGACACCGGGTGACACTGAGACATGACATCATAGTGTGTCATATGTGTGTGTGTGTGTGTGTGTGTGTGTGTGTGTGTGTGTGTGTGTTCTTGTATGTGAAAATGTAAGATATAATATAAAATGTGG
The DNA here is from genome assembly GCA_036984385.1 of Crenuchus spilurus. Classification (NCBI taxonomy): domain Eukaryota; kingdom Metazoa; phylum Chordata; class Actinopteri; order Characiformes; family Crenuchidae; genus Crenuchus; species Crenuchus spilurus. Next base: position 8,311 of record BRDA01011266.1, on the reverse strand, counting down.
TGCGAGATATAAATTAGACATAAGTGTGTTTAGATACAGTCCATTTACATAAACACTGTGTGTATGTGTGTGTTTGTGTTTGTGTGTTGTGTGTGTGTGTGTGTGTGTGTGTGTGTTGTGAGCATCCTGACCAATCACATGTCTTCCAGATGTTTGAGTGAATAAAGGTACTGACATTGTCTAACAATAAATGTAAATAACACTGGTTGTGCACATTTTTAACGGATGTTTTCAATATAGTTGATGCTAAAATGTATATTTTATGTATATGTATGCAATGTAAATGCAGATTTATAATCACAATATGCTTTAGTGTACATTGTTCTGACTCTCTAAGTGAAAATAATATCACGTAGTTCACATATTTAGTGAACTAAATATTAAATGTAACTATTACACAGGCCACATTTTATATTTTATGTTAAATTCAGCAAATAAAGAGTACATGTGTATTCAAATGTTCTTTGTTTGAACATATCTTTCATTTTAAAGGTCAGTATTGTTATGCAAATATATGTAGTTTAACCACGGTGCACAAATTTTTGCATAAGACTATAATATGCAATGGTATTTTTAATATCTGGCAACCCTAACCAAAATATTCAACACCTTAATTCTCCCTATAAATACATTCTGTAATATAAGAATATACACTATAGAGACAAAAGCAATGGGACCTGTCTATGGGACTAAAAAGAGTTTTTCCTGCTTTGTCCTCTTCCCAAAAGTATTTAATGGAACACCATCATTCCACAGTTCCTCTGCTCTACAGCTCAGTGCTAGGGCCGCTTTATATACCCTAGCCCATGACTGGCATCATGTTTATCTGTTTCAGAGAGTCTTATTCTATTGGCAGTACTTCTCTACAGGGATTAGGTATGCTGTGTGTGTTTGTACATCTGTGTCAGTAAAGGGTGCAAGTGAATGTATTCATTAGAAGGGGTGTCCACAAACGTCTGAAGAATGTTTTGGGTCAACCATGAACATTTTTAGAGTATATGGGTGAAAACGTAGATTTAACCAGCTGGGAGCTTAACACTTCTAAAGTAATCCAAGGCCTTGCTTGGGACGACTTTGCACTCATCAGTAGTGTTCAGTGAATAACAAGGCTGTTGTTAGCCCAGGGCTGCAGATATGAGCTGTGTCTGCACAGTACACATTAAATGTGGTAAAGATAAGCATTAACTCCTCAGTATTTGCAGTGTTGGCTAAAATTAACATTAATACTAGCCATCTAGTGAGTTTTGCTTGTTTTGTGTTTTCGATTGTACATTAAACTTTTTTACCTTTGTGTTTCATGTCTTTGGTCATATTAACCATAATTCACTGTCATACCATATAAAATACAAAATTCTTGTCCTCAACCTTTTAGCAAAGACTTCAAAACACCTTCTGACGCTTCTTCACGTCACTTCCCTGCTGGAAGAAAATGAGAAATCATTAGGCAAAACTCTGATGGTTGATATTAAGTAATGAGACTTTAATGGGAATTGACTTAATGGTGACCATTAGAGACCACTTTCCTCCTTTAGATCTCATTAGAAAACCATTAGATGCATCCACCACCAATTAAACCTTTGGATTCTTGATGTCAAACTACCAGAACACAACGAAATAACATTCGTAATGTGTAGACACCATTAAAAAACCAGTACAAATATTTTATGTGTAGTGAACGAGTCCATGTTTTCAACAGAGTGTGTACTGAGAGTGAGGATAATAATAATAATAATAATAATAATAATAATAATAATAATAATAATAATAATAATAATAATAATAATAGTTCAAGCTATTGTGAGTTCAACAGTATACGGTACAGTACATATTGAAATGAATAACATTCCTCCAGGACCAGGCGCAACACAGAACACAAGAAATTTGACAACATACAATAAACATGCAGTCATACAGGACCTGTACTCTAGTACAAGCTCTCTGACTATACTGAGACACTGTTACGGGAAGGACAAATGTTGACTGGTAGAGAGTAAGAATCCAGGCTACATTGGTTGTGTTTTGTGCAAAGTGCGAATGTTGCAATGAGTGGGACAGTATACAGTGCTGTACAAATGTGCAGTGATATTTAATCTCTGAGAGTCACACTGTGTGTGTTAAAGAGTCTGACAGCCTCAGAGATGAAACTGTTGGACAGTCTAGCAGTGAGGGTCCAAATGCTGCAGCATCTTCTACCAGAAGGCAGCAGGTGAAGAGACCATGTGATGGATGTGATGGGTCCTCCACAATGCTGAGAGCTTTCTGGATGCAGTGCTTGTTGTAAATGTTTGTGAGAGATGGAAGAAAGACCCAAATTATCTTCTCAGCCATCCTCATTATACGCTGGAGAGTCTTGTGGTCAAATGCTGTGCAATTCACAAACCAGACAGTGATGCAGCTGCTCAGGATGCTCTCTATGGTTCCTCTGTAGGAGGTGGTGAGGATGGGAGGTGGCAGGTGAACTTTCTTTAGTCTTCTCAGAAAGTAAAGATGCTGTCGGGGTATATTGCTTATGGAGCTGGTGTTGAGGAACCAGGTGAGGTTCTCCACAGCTGAACACCAAGGAATTTGGTGCTCCTGACAATCTCTACGAGGGTTGACTTTGCACCAGTCTGTTAATCGTTTCACCTCCTCACTCTAAGTGGACTCACTGTTTGCATGGATGAGACCCACCGCAGTCGCGTCATTTAATAATAATATTATAATAATAATAATAATAATAATAATAATAATAATAATAACCACTAATATTCTGCAATGTTTTTCTTCTGTTGACCCTTTGACCTATCAACACTGAGCAAGTCAATAAGTACATCTATTAGCTAATCAAACCTGCTGGATAAAATCATGTCCCAGATGTCTCTGTGCCCTGGTTTCCTTTTCACATTGACGTTTAAAAACTACAGACTACAAGAAGTTGGGCTTAGAAGGGTCTTGTCTGCACTGGAGTTTGGCCAAATCCAATAGCAGATTTAAAAATTTGTCCCCAAGTTTGTATTATTGTTATGAGATAATGTCTACCAACTAAAATATAAGTAATAACTAATAACTAATAACTAATATGTCTAATACTGTTCAGCTGTAGCTCTATTTAGAGCTGGTGTAGCTCCACATAAGTGATGAGTCTGTCCAGATGTACTCTGTTAGCATAACGTGTGTGTGTGCGTGTGCTATGTTTAGCAGGTATGAAGCAGAGCCTGCATGGCTTCAGCTGATGACATCAGCAGAGATAACACCACACGATGGGAGGTGTCATAAGTGAATAAAGTGTGTATCACACACACACTCACACACACACATTGCCGAATGCGTCAGAGATGGTCCCAGCCCAGATGGACTTATCAGACATAAAGAGTCACTCACACACACACACACACACACACACACACACACATACACACTGTCTCACACACTCTTGGAGTAACGCCATCCTGAGTCTTTAACATGTTGTATATCACTGGCCTGTTCTGACACACACACACACACACACACACACACACACCCTCAGCACTCAGCACCACTGCAGGTGTGTGTGTGTGTGTGCATTTCCAAATAAACACAGAGACAGGTGGAGCAGAGAGTAGTTGATTAAAAAAGTCAAATGCAAAGAAAGGCAGCGATGAGAAAAGTGCTCGGTTCTAGCAGCCGTGTGAGGACACACAGCGATCTTAATGAAAAACTTCTCTTAAAGTGTGTTTTTAAAGTCGTGCAGACAACGTGTGGAGGCAGAGTTCATTCTAACAAGTCCCCTTATTGTGTAATTAGAGAAGCCATATCTGAATGTGTTTCAAACACTATTGTGTCCAAATGTTTGTGGACACTCCTTGTAATGAATGCACTCAGATACTTTAAGCTGAGACAGATGCACACAGCTTGTCTAGTCCCTGTAGAGAAGTAGTGCCAACAGATTAGGACTAAACATGAACCTGTTGGCACCATGTCTAGTGCCAGGTGTGGGCTAGAGTGATATAAAGCCCCCCAACATTGAGCCGCTGAGCAGTGGAGCTGTCTCTACGATGGCTCCATCCAATACTAATGGGATGAGTTGGTGGTGGTCATCACTCTTGCTGCTTAATGCAATCAAATCCTCACAGCAATGCTCCAGAATCTAGTAGAAAGTCTTCTCTAGACAGTAGAGACTGTTACTCCATTTAAAGCAGGATAAACTCTTTTTTAATTGCCTTGATTTTGGAAGAAAGTGTCCCAGTACTTTTCTCCACAGAGTGTATATTATGTACACTAATGAATGTGTTTAGGATCGTTCTTTAAAGTGACTCTTTAGAGTGCTTTGAGAGAGAACGCACAATAACTACATTCATGTCAAATTGAAGAAAACTAGAGACACCATTACTGACTTAACAGGCCAAGACTACAGTTCTCTCTGACTGAGACTTAACATATAATTACTGTAGGATTCAGACTGATAATAACCTTAAATTGCAGCAGTTCATTAAGCCAGCAAGTAGGATTATATGAACTGAGCAGTTGTCAGCTTTGCTTAGCTCTAAAATGTATCTTTAATAAGGTCCAATGTATCCTCCGTGAGTTTATTCCTCTTCTACATTAGAAATGAAAGATGAATCAAAGGGGTTGAGTACTGAATGGTAGAATTAAAATAATCAGGTTCAATCAGGCCTTTGTTTCTGCTGCTAAATATATATTTAACAGTCAGACACTGAACATGTTTTGAAACCCTAATTGGCTTGGCTCTACTGTGCGGTAATAGTTTTTTCTTCCTCGCCAATTAAAGTGGTAGAATTTTTATAGTGTTTGTGTAATTACGTATATAGAGGATATTGTTGTCTATGTGTGTTCTGGTGGGGGGGAGGGCTGAAGGAGTGAGGGGTACTATCTAAAAAAATTGGTAAAATATACTATGGGCCTTAATGTAGTTAAACAAAAGGTAAAATCTCATATCTTTAGCGTATTTGTAGACAGACATTAAAAAGTACTTTGTAAGTTTTTTCTGAGTACTGAACTGTGTTTACAGAATGCATAACAATGTTATTTTAATCAGCCTCTTGGTAGCTGTGATACACAGTCATATCAGAATATTATGGCCATCCCTGGTTTGGAATGAACGTAAGCCGGGAAGTCACAGATGCCACATGATGTTGTGTTCTCCAAAATGTGAGTCAGGTGTTGTCAATCAATGGGATGACAATCAGGTGTGAGTGGGTGCCCTGTTTTATTTAAAGAACAGGGCTCAAGTCCAATCTTTACTACATATGTTTGTGGAAGTGTACCATGATATAAACAAAGGAGATTTCTGAGGACATCAGAAGAGTGGAAGAGCTTACAAAACCATCTCCTAAAACCAGGTTGAACTCCACCAATCTACAATCACATCGCTATTGTCCTCCCGAGTGGTTGACTGATTAACCAATACTGGAAATGTTTAGTTATTGTGGTTATTGTACAAGGGAATAACAGCAGATACTTGTCACTCACAGACATGTCAAATCATTTCTGGCATACAAATTTGGAAGAGGACATTAGCAGAGATTGGGGTGTTTATCGTAGGCCCTGACTGCAGTACAGGTCTGCAGTATTTTGTTTAGAGCAAACATTGCCGGACAGATGGATGGCAGAAGTGGAGCCACCCCCCAGGTAACAGGACCAGGGCCATACAGGTGGTGGTGGGGAGGAAGGAGGACAGCGAAGCGTTGCAATCGATAAAACAGAGGCGAATTGCTTTCTTTTAAAGTTGAGTAGTAGCTCGTGACTGGCCAGGAATGTGGTAAGGATAGAGATGGCCTAGTGGTAAGGATCTGGTCTTGTGACCAGAAGGTCATCGGTTCAATCCCCAGACAGGACATGACTGAAGTGCCCTTGAGCAAGACACCTAACCCCCTAACTGCTCCCCGGGTGCTGGTGGATAAGGGCTGCCCACCGCTTCTGACACAAATTCTCACAGCCTAGTATGTTCACTAGTGTGTGTTTCACTCCAGGAATGGGTTAAATGTGGAGGTCAAATTCCATTGTGTGAACATCACATTGGCAAATTGGTTCATCTTAATGGTGATGTAGTACTGGCTCAGGTAAACGCTGATGAGCCCCCAAGTTTTTATTGCAGAACTTATGCTTCTACTTCAATTTCCCTCAATAAATAAATGACCAACTGTAATATTCTTGTCTCATTTGTTTGATTTGATCTACTTGTAGAACTTACGTGACACTCTGATGATGTTTTACCTCAAAGATATTCAGATACATTTCTAAAATGTGCAGAAACATTCAATCACCATTGTAAATGTATTCTTAGTTGATACATCATAACCAACACAAATTGAAAACGGTCTGTTTTTTGCAGGTTAGATTCCATATTTGGAAAAAAAATACATCACATACATCACATCACAGTCTCTTTTATTTCAATCAAGCAAGGACAAATTGTTTTTTTCCCTCAATATGGACCCTTTAAGGCATGTAAGCACGTTCTGCCCTTAGCCTGGTTATGCTGGACTCAGGCCTGCTGTGCTGCGCCTTCAGCTAAAGCAGCATCAGCAGTGCCATGAAGCCCAGCGCTGAGACATGACCTCTGAGAGTGGTACGATCTCTGACCTTTGTCCTCCGGTCAGCCAGAGAGATCTCCCAGCTGATCGCAGTCCAGCGGAAAGGGCAATCGGGGTTCGGGGCAGCAAGGCGACAGAGCGAGAGAGCTAGAGATGAATGGAGTTTTGTTCTGAAATGAAAGCATGGCAAGGCCATAGAGAGCGAGTCCATTGTCAGAGCGGAGCTGTTTCCCTTCATAACTCATTAATGACTTCATAACGACCTTAAATTCATCCAGCAGGCCGTGAATGCCATTATTATTCATCTGAGGTGTCTCCAGTTCCACAACGTCTTATTCTGCCCTTTCTCCTCCCTCCTTCGTGTTCTCTTTACCGCCCTCTTTCTCTCTTTATCCATCCATCCTTCTTTATTGCCTCCCTTTATTTCCTTCTCTCTCTGTCTGTGATTAAGATTCAAAGGCTTAATTGGTAGGAACTGTAATTTATAACTGTGTTGAAGGAATGTGTAATGCTAACAGTGTATACGCCACCTGTCAATGGATATATTGGGCACCATGTGAACAGTCAGTTCTTGAACTTGATGTGTGGTACAGCAGGAAAAATAGATACAGATCTTAGTAACTTCGACCAAATTGTGGTTAGATGACTGGCTTAGACTTCAGAATAGCAGGTCTTGTGTGATATTGCTGCTATACAGTGGTTAATACCTTTCAAAGATGGAGAACCTGTGAGAAAACGACAAGGTCATAGTCATCCAAGGCTCACTGAGGCACTTGGGGAACAATGGCTGGCAAATTTGGTGACACAGAAGAGCTTCTTTAGCTCAGATTGTTCAAAAAGTTAATGTTGGCTATGATAGAGGTGTCAGAATACACTCTGCATCACTGCTTGCTTCATATAAGGCTCTGTAGCTGCACAAAGGCTAAAAGTGGCCTGATATAATGACTCACATTTTCTTTAACATCGTGCGGACGTGTCATGTGCATCAAGAGATGACACCAAAATGCACTGTGGGAAGAATGGCGGCAGGGTAATGTTAAGGGCAATGTTCCTTGAGTCCTAGCATCGATGTGAACGACACTTGGACACATACCAACAGACCAATTGGTCCCTAAAGTCAGTAGCCTCTTTCAGCAGGATAATGTGCTCTTCCACATTGCAAAAGTCATTCGGGAATGGTTTGAGGAAAAGTTCTAGGTGTTGCCTTGGCTTTTAAATCTGATCAAGCATCTGTGAGATGTGCTGGGCAAACAAGTCTGACCTGCAACGCTTCCAACTCACAACTTAAAGGACTTAATGTATCTGTGGCTGACATCCTGGTGCCAGATATCAAAGGACGTCTCTTGTAGTATTCATAGCTTGCCGGGTCAGAGCTGATTTGGTGGCACAAAGGAGGCCTACAGAGTGTTAGGCAGGTTCTCTCCAAGGCAATCCAGTGTGATTTGTAGGTCTCATCCAACACCTGATTGGTTAATCAATACATCATTATGTTAAATCAAATGTGCTGCTGATGAATCTAACAAATCCACATGAAGGCTGAAGCTGAATTATACATTCCAACATATACACTGCTCAAAAAAATAAGGGGAACACTAAAATAACACATCCTAGATCTCAATGAATACAATATTCCAGTTGAAAATCTTTATTTATTACATAGTGGAATGCATTAAGAACAAAATAACATAAAAATGATCAATCAGAATTATTACCTCTTGGAGGTCTGGATTTGGAATCATACTCAAAATCTCATACCACCCTCATGGAGTCTGTTTCTGACAGTTTGAGCAGAAACATGG
>BRDA01011265.1:10005-23836 GCA_036984385.1 Crenuchus spilurus | reverse complement strand
CTTTGACTCATCATAAAGAATTAGACGAGGCTTTATCACTGCAGTTACCACAGGCCCATGTTTCAGAGCATCCCAACAGATGACAATAGGTTTCAATGGAAATTACACAAAACTGTGTTTAGAAAAATAGCGTATTACTTACCTGATTGTGATTTCAAAGATTTGGTTGAGCTTGCTCTGTAGTAATGAAGCCTATTAAAGACAATGACTATGTTAAAGATATTAAGCCCAAGAGGGGACACTAACTATTATTTAATGCAGTGGTTCTCAACGGGGGGGCGCGCAGACACTACCACAGTGGGACGCGGAAAATCACGAAACATCTCGGACTCATTGACTATTAGTACAGAGGAGATGCATTAAGTGCCCGCCCCCTTTGAAATGTAAGCAGTTGAATCAATATAATGCATCAAACAAATCAACCACACAGCTTCACTTCTAAACCACCAATCAGTAAGCAGTATGCTGAACCGATGTGACGTCACTGTTATATAAAATATAAACGTCTGCACACGCGGTCAGTGTTGCCAATTCCGTTTATTATAAGCGACTTTGGGCTTGTTTTTTTCTAAAGTCGCTTGCAAATCTTGTGAGTCGCGGGTTGCGGTGTTTTGTGCTTGTATTTGAATGTGACGTCACTTATTTGGGCTTGTCTTTCTTTCTGAGTGAAACTCTTTGATTATCTCCCAGCTCCCCATAAGAAAACAAAAGACGAGTGATAGGTTGTTTGTCCCTTCCAAGCCCCCGTCTTCTGTTTATCTCTCCTGCCCAAGTTGACCAGTCACACACACCCAAACACACACACCAGGCACAGCCCAGAGTGACGAGGCAGCATAAGAATGAGCTCGATTAAGTGGGGAAAATATGGAAAAATATATAATAAAGAGTGAGAAAAAGAAAGCGCACTGAAAGAATGGCTCCGACCTTAGATGGGAGATGCAAAATGCACTTTTCTTTTGATCAGAGCTTAAAATATTTTGTTATTCACGGAATTTAAGTTTTTTAAATAATTTATTCAATAATTTAAGAATTATTTAAGAATAATAAAAAAAAAATTTATATTAAAAGTGTTTAGCATAATGTTTGTGTTGTTAATGTATAATGTCATAATAAATATTTACCTTTATACTGTTTAAAAGAGGCCTCTATTTTACAGAACGTGTTGGGTTGCCAGTTGGGCTTATTTTGGGATTGTTTTCATAGAGCTGGTTGCTTGTTTCTATCGCGAGATCTGGCAACACTGCACGCGGTAGCTCATTCACTCTATTTCTGATGTCAAGTGCTTGTGTGCTCTGTTGATATCCATCTAAACGCTTATCCGTCTTTTTAAAGACTCACCTCACAAAAAGGTTTTGTCATATGCTAATCTGCATATAGTTCTGTGTGTTTATGGGGTCCATTTTGGTGTTTATTTCGGATTTTAAGGGGAGGATTTTTATGTTGTAGTTTAAGTCTTCGTGTGTCACTTTAGGTGGGTCTTAGTTTATTCACCGTTAATGTGCGTCTTAGCTTATATAGTTAGCCTGCTTGTGTTTTATGTGTGTAAGGCAGTGAGCGTTTTTGCTATTGCACTTTCACTTAAAAGAGCAGTAAAAGATCATTCAGTGGCAAATGTCTCGTTTTCATCCTTTCACCTCTTCACCGGGGCCAATATATATATATATTTGTATAATAATAATCTCACATTAGAAGTCTGGTGCTACAATTTTAACAATGTCCTAGTAATAATAGGCTTATCTACCACTATTGATGATGATGATGATGATGATGATGATGATGATGATGATGATAATGATAATAATAATAAATCACATTGTAGGCCTAGCAATAATAATCTAGCCTAGGTCTACACACACACACACACACACATACACACACACACACATATATATATATATATATATATATATATATATATATATATATATGGGTCAGTGGTTAGGAGCGGGGCCCGAACTGCAATGAACCAGCGTTAGGGGGGCCAAGCTTGCAAAAGGTTGAGAACCACTGATTTAAAGCAACAATGTAGAAATGAGACAAATAAACCTGCATGAATTGGTTGTAATTACTGGTTGAAATACAAACAATAAGCTGGTTTATCAGGTGTACTAACCCTGGCTCCACAGTGAGCTGCAATCTCCTCAAATGGAGCCGTCTGAAACCTCTCCACCACCTGCCTCCTGCGCTCTTTCTCCTGCTCCTCCAAACTCACACTGTCTGCTGTGCACACACACGCACACACACACACACACACAGAGAAAGAGAGAGAGAGAGTGAGAGAGAGAGAATATACAGAGGATGAGTATTCTTCCCTTAGTTCTTACAAATGAGGTCCTTTATTCTTTGTTAAGATAAGTATTATACACTTACCAATGGCTTGTTTGAGGGTTTCAAATGTGATCTGCTCTGCTGGAGATTTCTGCACAGACAGAATATAACATCAGACTAAATGATCACAAGTCATTAGTTTTTCAGTTTTGATGATAATGAGGTGAATCAGCTGGTATGTGAGTGAAAGTCACATAGAACTGAATAATTCTATTTATTTCAAATGATTAGTTGACCGGTCACACACAGTGACTGTATCAGCAGATGTTACATGACAGTGGCAAACTTTAAGGATAAATATTTATTTTCTTTCAAATTTGTTGAGTTCCAATTATTACAGACATGTCTAGCATTTTTTGCTCTTGGTTTTGTAAATAGAGTGGAACCTCATTTATCGGTTGCCCTGGTTATCATACAATTTGGTTATCATCAACTTTTTTCAGGGAAATTTTGCCCCAGTTATCGTTCATCTGCCCGGTGTTCATTTATCCATTTCATTTCATTTCATTTATTTCTGTTTGTCTGTGTGTAAAACTATTGTTATTCTATATAAAATGTATTTGTGTGTTTGGAATGAATGAATTGGATTTACATTATTTCTTATGGGAAATATGGCTTCAGTTATCGTTTGTATCAGTTATCATCAGTTCACAATGAGTATGATTTAAACATATAGTGTCAGCAGTATTCAAGTATACATAAAGTAATATTCAAAATATAAACACAAAATTACTGACTGAAAAGGAGCAGTTTTTTTTCCACAAAGTTTAGTAAGGTAATTTTCCTCCATTCAAGAATCAAAAGAGGAAACAACTTCTAACCCTCACCTGTTCTTTCTCTGGACTGAGTCTGGACTCCACCTCCAGCTGCAGAGAGATGGTGTCTCCAATACTTTTCCTCTTTGACAGTCTGTCTTCATCTGAATCACAAAAGAATGCAACACTTTACATAAATATTTTGTAACTTAACTCATCACGGCACCCAACATGGCATATCAACAAACTACACTATTAGAACATTTCTTGTTCATGCCAAACTTCAATCATTAGACTCTGCTCTGAAAAACAGACCTGTGAGCTGTGGGATGTAGGGTGTGGCCAGTCTTTCAGAGTGATAGCCACTTCCACCCAGAGTCTCTGCTATCTTAGCCTGTGAGAACAGCACCTCTCCTTCCACCTTCTCCAGCTTCTCTGGAAGTCTGAAATAAAAACTGCAGTCATCACGCAACTCTAGGCAAACAGAAAGAAACTTATTCACAACAATAATGAAATGCTGTAGAAATACTGTAATTCGATATGAAATATTTCTCTGCTGCTGCATTCTGACCTCTCAGGTCATTCAATTGTGTTTGAAAGTAGTTGAGGTATTTTATAATGATTTCATTGTCATTTTTCTTTTCTTGGCATAACTGACAATTGTGCAATTATGCAATTATAATTACATTATCTACAAGTTAATAGAAGTGTGTGTATTCAGCATAAGTATTTACCTAAACCCAGTAGAACTACATCACTCTTGAACAGCAGAAAAAGTTTCTTTACACATCAAAGGCCGAGGTTCAGACATACTAAAAATATCAACCCATATACATTTCTTTCATGTTGCAGTTTGTTATCCTTTTGGAGAAGAGAGGAGTGAATGAAAAAAAGAATAAAGATCAGACTTCAGCAGTGCTCTGTATTAATGAGTGTGCCTGATGTGCCAACTTAAAGGGTTTTGAAACAGAAGGGGAAATTTTTTCCCAAAATATATATGACTTTTTACTTTGGAATCTTAATGAAGACATCTTCTGGTAGCAGGAAAGGCAGCTCTTTCAGTCTTACTTCAATCACCTGCAAGAAAAGAGGAGATATCACATTCATTCAGTTTTGTAAATAGCCAGGACATGCAGTCACAATGGTCAGGACTGTACTGGTCAGTGTTATACTGTCTGGCCTGCCTTTTTGGCCCTGTCCTTTGTACTATGTTGTGTTGTATCATCTTTGTATTAACTGATGCACTGTTGTGTTGCACAGTGGTCCGGAAGAAACTCTGTACCTGTATTTACCTCAAATGACAATAAGCCAGTTCACTAGACGTTTGAAGGTTTAACCTGATTTTGTAGTCCAGTATTAGATACATTCAGAGGAGGGAAGAAACAAAGCATAGGTGCTATTAGGTGTGTGTATTAGGTGTTTTTTGCTGTAGTTTCCTTTCACAAGTAAAATGACTTTTGGTTTTGCACAAGATGCATACGGTGTGTTCATGAAAATGTGTGTGTGTGTGTGTGTGTGTAATTAATAATCAGTACAGAACACCATGTTTAATGTACCTCTATGAACATGTACTTATTAAGAATTCAATTTCAGTTGAGTCCTTAAATTTCAGAGTATCACTGAGCTTTCAGAGTATCATTGGGTCCTTAAAAGTCTTCAATACAGTATATCTGAATGAGGTCTTAAATCAGAGTCTGCTTTAATCTGACAGTAAACCATTAAGTATTCCAGCACTGAACCTGCCTGTCCTAGATACATCTCTGACTATGCACACTTACCTCATGGATGTGTTGACAGAAGGTAGGTACAGTGGTCAATTGACTGATGAGGTTCAAATACGCAGCTGACAAGGCATGGATGGCGCAGCGATTATAAACTGGAAGCGTCTCTTCAGTCAAAGCCAAGTCCTAATGAATGAATGTAGTGTGAAAAAAGTCAAGAGTCTTGTTAATGAAAGTCAGTGGGTGACTTTTTGATTTGAGGATGTAAATCAGGTGAAGGGTAGACAGAAGAAATTTGCTTAGTATATCTTGTTAGTCTTGTTAATCACCCATACAACAACCTGTTTGGGGGAATTATTGACTCTATAATCAAAGGTACCTGCAGTGCTAGAGCCAATCGAATCAGGTCCACCACCACCTCCTCATTGGCCAGCTCTACACAAATCAGACCCAGCAGTGTGTACAGAGACTCAAAGTGCTGCTGGCTGCTGTTCTCCTCTTTAGAGGCCAGAAAGATGTGGCGGTACAGTCTCTGAGAGTGCTTCTTCATAAAGAGATTGTCCTGCCGGGAGCACTTGTCCATTTTCAGCTTCAGCACAGAGATATCGGTAAACAATCTGTAAATGAAGAGAAATCAATAAGAAATGAATACACTTTAAATTATTACATAAAACTGGAACTTATATTCCACCTGATTATTTTAAAACATTTCTAGAGTCAGTTCTACACATGTGGATAACACATTTAGAGCTAACATGATAGAGAATATGGCTAATCAGGGTGTCACAAACAGTCAACCTAAGAGAGGAGAACTTCAGTTGGTTGTCATGCCGATCGATGAGGCTGATGAGGATGTCAAGCACCAGCAGGCGAATCTCAGCATCCTCCATCAGTGTGTATGACAGCAGTGGATCCAGGAACGAGCTTGGCAGGGCTGTCAGCATGTTCGTTGTCTGAAAACCTGCTGTCACCTGAGAACAAAAACACACAGAGAGACAGATTTACACATCCTTATTGCATCAGTCAAAGTACAAACTGTTCAAACTGTATTCAGAGTCTCTGCATAACAGAATTTATCATCTGATGACAGAAATCATCATACTTGAAGTAGAGATTTCAGGAGCATAATCTGGATCATCCGGCTGCCTTCCAATCTAAAGCAGAAGACAGTATTAGTAAATCACAGTCTGTATCTTATGTAATAACAGTAATCAACTGTAAATGGAAACTGAAATAAATTGAAATTTGGAGATTGTCCATGTATGAAAAATGTTTTCCCCACATCAGTGTTTAAATGACTAAATCATTCAAACTTTTTGAAATAATACAAATAATAAATCTTATAATGCACTGTATACACACTAGGTTTCAAAACTTTAAAATCATTTGACATATTAATAACTACAAATAAAATAGTGTTATAATCAATTATAAAAGACTAGATTTATAGTCATTTGATCAGCAAGCTTTGCTTGAAGGTTTTGGGATATGATGTGTCAAACAGCACTTTCGAATGGTAGTGTATAAGTGTGTAACATTTTTCTACTAGTTTTACTGTATTTTTCTTTTTTTGTGGAGAAGTATTAGAAAATATAGCTCACCCAGTGTTGGCAGACCCCAGTGCAGGGTAAATCCCTGGCACAGGAATCTTGCCCATGATGAAAAGCATGACCTCTGAGCGCTGGTATGTGGGCAAAGTACCGGCAAATGAGCCTTCACATAGAAAGCAAAGGCACAGGAATGACAATGTAAAAAGTGCTAATAATGGCATGTAGCCCAAACAAAGAGTTCAGGATACGTCAGAGATCTGTGTGGCTGTCACACACAGAAAAAGACACTTTCAGACTCACCTATAGTCTTGATGACAGCTTCCTGAAGCTGCCTCTCCTCATGCTTTTTAATCACTTTGCTTCCTGCACTAGCGTAGGACTCATAAGAGCCAGTGAGCTCATAGTCCACACTGAGTCGAAGCTGCTTCAGGAGTGTGTTAAACACCTCCAACACTGTCGGACCTGAGGAGAACAAAAACGTCCACTAAGCTTAACAGCAAAGCAAACACAGTCCAATTTCTCCTAAAACTACAACATACTGTCTTACGCAAAACTTAGATTTATCTGCTTCGCCAAAGAACATGAAACTGGCAAGATTTGTACCAACAATAACAGATTTCAAGAATTCATTTGGCTTTCCTTCAACAATCATAGGAGGACAGTCCCACACATCAGCAGGTGTTGTGCACAGACCTACATTGGATGCCAACTGTGATGTTTAATTTGCTCTGCTCCTTCAAGATTGTGACTCTCACTTTACTGCCTGAATTCACTGAACACTCTCTAACAAAGCCAAAATTACAAAAAAGCAAAGGGTCTGCCCTTTGTCTGTTAGGCTCCAAAACACAGTAATGTGTTATCATTGCTTTTTATAGCAATCCTAATAAACATGTTCTCACTGTTCATGTTCTCTACAGTGAACAGACTTCTGCTCTCATTCATGTTACTGTTTGCTTACTAAACTGAATATAATATTTTTTTTGTATTTATTGTAAATTGTAAAATGGGGCATGTACCAAAGGTACAATATCTACTGTATATATTCTTATTCCAATGTGTAATATTCAGCAAATCTTTTTAAAATGTATAGAAAATGACACTTAAATTTGTTTCTGGCAGATCATATTTGAACCTTTTTTGTTAACCTGCTCATCAATGGGAAAATGACTGCAGATGTGGGGAAGTAGCTATTTTTTTTATTTTCATAGCCATTCCCTGACTTATGAAGGTCAGCACATTTGAATTGTGTGTCCTCTTGTCTTGCTCATGTTGAGGAGTGGCTGAGGGAATTGACCTCTGTGTAACCACACACACATATAGAGAGACAAAGAGTCATGCATTACATACTGAGATCAAATTAAAGAGTAAAATACTGTGGATCTCCCCCCCCCCCCCCGTTATAATGCCGTTTTCCATATTTAATGTGACCTATAATCTCTACAATTCAATTCAAAAACAGACTGAATTCATTTAGAGGAGAAAAGATAAAAGTTAAAATAATGTGGCTGCATAAATATGGACACCCTCTTGTAATTGGGGGCGTGACTGTGTTCAGAATTAACTAATGGCATTCAAACTTATGTTAAACAGTAGTTAATACACAACTGACATCATTTAAAGTCATTCTGATTAACCCAAATAAAGATTTATTCTGTGAACTTACAGCAAATAGAGCTTATAAAGCATCAAAATATCTCAATGTTGAAAGACATCACTCAGGAGAAGAAGAAAAAACATTCCCAAGACATTACATGTCATGGAACACAATGAAGATGGTCTTCACAAAGTGGAGAGTTTGGCACAAAAGTAACATCACCAGAAACTGGACTTCCCTTCAAAACTGATGAAAAGACAAAAAGAAAACAGGTCCAGGAAGCTGCCAGAAGACCTACAGCAACAATACAGGAACTCCAGGAGTTTCTGGCAATTACTGGTTGTGTGGGGTCTAAGGAGTATGTCTAAGGATAAATATGTCTAAAGATATATATGTCTAAGGAGTGGGGTGGCAAGACAAAAGCATTTTATTCTCCACATTCACAAGTTTTGGAATAGCTCAGTCAGAGCTCAGACCTGAATCCAATTGAAAATCTGTGGTTTGACCTGAAGATGGCTGTACACAGGAGATGCCCTCACAATCTGACAGATGTGGAGCACTTTTGCAAGGAAGAGTGGCAAGATGTGCCATGCTGATAGACCAAACAGTCTGAATGCTGTCATACATTCAAATGTCATTTCAACAAAGTATTAATTTAAGGGTGTCCATATTTATGCAACCACATTATTTTAGTTATTTGTTTTTATTGTTTCACCCTAAAAGATTTCAGTTTATTTTTCAATTGATTATAAATACAGATTAAAAGTGAAAAAAAGTTCTGAAATGATATATTTTGGTGTATTTTTTTAAATCCCAAAAACCTGGTATTTTAACAGGGCTACTTAGAATATTTAAATAATGTATAAATAAAAAAAATGCTTCAGTTACATTTTATGGGGAAGTCAATAATTGTGGATCATGTATTTCGGTGTGAGATTACACTGATTCTAAAAAGAGCAAACTTCTAATAATAATTTTCATAATCGTAACTGTGGATGACACTGTATTTAATACTGAATGAAAGAGGATTAAAGGGGTTTTCTTAGGTTTATTAGTCCCTCTAGTGGCCAGTGCAGGGTCACCCCACACTCACCGATTGAGCCACTGGCCTCTATTACTGCTGCTTCAGAGATCACCTCCACTATGCCAGCACGAACTCTTGCTGAATTCTTACTGTTGGCATCCAAATGACCAAGCAGCTGCTGGATGACTAGATGTGAATGCTGGGACTAAGAAAGAACAAGGCAATGACTGACAGCTACTGGTTATTATAAAATACAGTGGTATCTTGAGATACGAGTTTAATTTGTTCTGTAACAGAGCTCGTAAGTCAAATTCGTACATATCAAACAAATTTCTCCCATTTAAAATAACTGAAATAGATTTAATCCGTCCCAGCCCAGTGAAACATCCCCAAACCATCCTAAATTATGGACAAAAAGACATGTTTTGAATTAAGAAACACACATATATACACTTTACCAATGCATAGCAAAATATTTCAATTTCCGATTTCAATAAATATTAGTGTCAAATAATTTTGGGGGAATTCTTGCTGTAGCATTTTAAATTCACAAGGAATTCGATGTGCGAGGTACTGTGAAGATTTGCAGCACGTGCTGTACAGTAAAATCTCTCTTCTTCCATTTCACTTCGGCATTCGACTGCGGTAAAGAAATTCAGCAACTGGCTGAAGAATGGGATGCCATGGTTCATTCTTTGCAGTTCAGTACAGAACACTTTTCACAGAAGCCGAAGATGTTCAGAGCCGGCGTGCGCAGCCGAATGACGGGCTGTGAAAGGCTGGTTCTTTTGTCCACGCCAAAATAATATTAACAGTATTTAACATAATTACTGTATGTATGTTATTAAAATTAAATAGGTTTAAGGGTTTAAAACATTTTTACTATTGAATTTTGTCAAAAAAAGGAGTACAGCACATGAGATTGGACTTGATTCTGTGGTAGAAAGAATGAGTCTCCACACGTTCACGGCCGGCGCTCGCATACGCGGATGACAGGTCTGCACGAAATATTAGCAATATTTAACATAATTACTGTATGTCATTAAAATTAAACATGTTTAAGAGTTTAAAGCATTTTTGCAATCTAATTTTTGACATAATTACTGTATTTATGTTATTTAAGAGTTTAAAACATTTTTACTATCAATTTTTTTTCCAAAAAGTATGCAAGAAGGAGTACAGCGCATGAGATTGGACTTGATTCTGAGGGTAACACGTGAGAAGGAATGAGATGCAGGTGTTGTGCTGCCCATACTGGACCTTTGCGCCAACGTGCCAACTAGTAGCAGCCACTCGTATCTTGAAATTTCGCTCGGATCTCGAACAAAAATACGGACGGAGTCGCAGCTCGTATCTTAAAAAAAAAATCATATGTTGGTCTGCTCGTATCCCAAGGTACCACTGTAATACAATTAAAATCACTACTACATAAAATAGCATGTACACTTCAGGAATTGTAAGATTTGTGACTGATAGCTTGCGGCAGAAATCTCTGTAGGAAATGATGTGCAACATAAGTGTCCTGAATAATTATTAGAGCTCTTGCAAACTAATGGCTGCTCCAGCCTAATGTTAACAGGGACACACTTCTCTATTGTTCCACTGTGTACTCTAAAACCCTTTATTTGCCAAAACCACATAAAAACCACATAAAAGCAGTCATACATGGTACCTGAATAGAGTACATGATGATTTTGAAACAGCGCACAGCAAAGGTTTTCCCCTCCCAGAGTGAATGATTATCCAGGTGCCTGGAAACATAAACAAGAAAATTAATGATTATCTTTGACAAGCAGGAAACAACATGCAAAGCAGGTCACTGCACCCTTTCACAACCAGCACGGACACTCAGATATACAATATTTCATTAACAAACGCTAACCTAGCAGACTTTTCCCAACGGTTTTCACTTACAGAAAGCTATTAGCAGCACTGCTATCCAACAATTAATGCAATCAAGAAATTTAATATGCATAATTTGTATCAAATTAGCCATTTATGTTGCTGCTAGACATCCTCTCTATTTACCAACTGCTCCAAGCATTACTGTCCTTTTCAGTGAACTGGTTCTTCTCAGAATATGTCTAAAATAACAGTTCAGTTCATGTGGTCTTCAACTGTGAAGTGAGGCCTAATTTGTTCAAGTATAATTCATTTTGATTTTAGATTTTTAGGATTAACTCAGCTGTGATTTGTTCTTTTTTTAGGACCCATAATCATAGATTTATCTCTTTTTTATATAAATGAATTTGATACAGGATGTAAACATTCTTAAAATTTCAAACTGTATCATTCACTCACTAGTCCAAAAGGTTCATATATAGATCTATCAAAGTGTTCAGCTGAGACTGAGACAAACCTGCCAATCACAAACTTAATCATTTTCATTCAGCAATTTTCAAGACCTATTTCATTCAACAAGATACAGAGAGGCTTTAAATGTTTTGGGCACAATAACTCACACTTTATATGAGACCCTTTGTCAGATATCTTTAAATTGAATTATTATGATGTGCCCATGCTGACCTACTTTAACAGAATGATTATGTTCTGCATATGCTGCCCTCTAGTGGAACAGAAGGACACACTCACATGAGGACAGGTTTAACAGCATTCTTTATGTTTCCATAGACAGCACGGCCCAACAGCTCTCTGAAACACCTCTCAGTCAGTTCCACTGGACACTCCTTTTCTTTCTCTGTCTCAGGAGAGGGAGATCTGCACATGGGAACACATACACACATCTTATTCACATCTCTTTCCAGAGGTTTTTCTTATTTACAATTAAGACTGCATAACAGAGCCTTCTTTAAGAATAATTAATTACTGTATATCTGAAACCATCAGCAATCACTCTGTTTGTGTACAGACTTATCATTAGTGATTAGTGAATGTCAGTATACAAGCTTACCATTCACTTTCACTTTTTTTATTTTACCCCTGATTTTCTCCCAATGTATTTTAGTGGCCAATTAACCCGCCCCCTTTTTCAACTCTCCCTCTCAAAATCACTTGCAATGTCCCTGACTCTCTTGGGAGAGTACAGATGAGCACAGCCAATTCTGCTCTCTTGAGGTCCAATCTTCCGATGGCAAGCAACATAATCAGGGACTCAAACAAAGATCAGAGTGACAGTGCTTTAGTCCGCTGAGCCACTCGAGGCCAAACTTTCACTTTATAAACAAACATTCTAGGCTCTGAAATGCCCACCTGAATGCCATTCCCTAATAAAGTCCCTGTTCTTATCAAAAGTATAACACAGATAGTAAACCTGGTACATGTGTGTGTCTCACCTCTCTGTAATCTCATCCTGTTGTAGATTGAATAGTAGTGATGGCACTATTTTATCCATGTGCTGTGGATCCCAGATGTTTGCCTGCAACTCATCATTCACTGTCTTCCTCACTACGCCCTGCAGACCTCTGATTCCTGCCATGCGAATCCTTACACACACATGGAAGAAAAAGCTGGACTGAATATTTACTTATTGGATAGTCTAGCCTTCCATCTTCCTCATTTTGAACTTGCTTTTATTTATAAATCAATTAAATTTCCATTCAAGATGTGATTCTACAGAGTAGTGAATACTGACTTGTAAGGCACAGAGTAACACTGAATCCAACAACACATGAAGTGTTATGACCTGCATTGGTAACAATAATTGAAAGTAATTAATGTGGCAGCCATGGTCTGGTGATTAAAGGTCTGATCTTGTTACCAAAGGTTGCCCATTTGATCCACAGGCAGCTCGTGACTATAGTGTCCTAGAGCAAGGCACCTTACCCCCAACAGTAAGTCGCTTGGGATGAGAGCGTCTGCTAAATGCATCAAATGTAAATTAACATTTTGCTAATGATACCACATTAATTTAGCATTACTTGATTACTATAGCTGTTATCAGATTTGTGGAAAAGCACTCCTTCAACACTCACTTGGTGCGAATATCTGGATCTTCATAGCTGGAGTGGCACATCTCACTGAAGCGGGAAACAAAGAAATCATAGCTCCGGTGGTAAGATGGTGTGTCCTCCTCAATATTGGCAAACTTCACAAACTTCAGAAATAAAGAAACAAATGCAACATCACACAGAAGCTTTTTTTCTCAAAAAGCAAAACACACTGACTTGCCAGTTTATTAGGTAAGAGTATCTACACTCATGTATCTACAGTCAGTGGTCATTTTATCAGGTACACATTTGATATAAATTCACTTTGTAGTGACACTGTTATTCTGTATTTCATCACTAGTCAATCTCTAGTGCTCCATCAATGGTCTGAACTACTGCTGCTTCTATATTTTTTAATCTGCTTGGCACACTAATACCAGTCTACCACACTACCATGTCACTACCATACCAGTGTCACTACTTGTAACAGAGCTATATCTACTCCATGGGGCAAACTGTCTAGATATGATACTCAGGCATTTTGTACCATTAACTCTGAAAAACAAACATAAATGGTCTTAAATATCTGAAAGATTCCGTTTGGATAATTGAATGTGTGAAGCTGAGATTTAATCTAGATTATGCAGTTACCTGTAAATGGTTCCGTCATAAATTATAGCTGAATAACCAGCCTATTTCAGCCATTTTGAAACAGATGACTATGGGTACAAACTGTCTGGCTGACTGACTGACTGTCTGATTGACTGACTGATTTTCTGACTGACTGACTGTCTGACTGACTGACTGATGTTCTGACTGACTGACTGTCTGTATGATTTACTGACTGACTGACTGACTGAATGACTGACTGTTTGGTTGACTGATTGTCTGACTGACTGGCTGACTGATTGTCTGACTGACTGGCTGACTGATTGTCTGACTGACTGGCTGACTGATTGTCTGACTGACTGG
>BRDA01011262.1:22219-34832 GCA_036984385.1 Crenuchus spilurus | reverse complement strand
CCCACACCTGTTACTTATCACAGGTTAGTTTGAATGACCATCACACTTTTGAAAAGGACTTTTGTGTGAAATTATGTCAAATGTGTCTTTTTTTCCTCTGTTTTTTGTGTTGTTCCAATACACACAAAGGAAATAAACATGTGTATAACAAAACATGTGTAATTGTAATAATTTTCTGGGAAAACATTTTCTGGAAAAAATTCAGGGGTGCCAACACTTTCGGCCATGACTGTATTTAGCCAAATTCACAAATTAAAAAATGAATACCTATTCAATGAATGAATGTGAATAGTCAGGCTCTACATATTTTACAGAAAACAGGATCATCCTCATTCCCTGTCTGACCTTATTAGCACAAAGTGATAATGGGTTAGTAATGATTTAAAGTGACTTACAGCTTTGTATCCAGTTTCGTCAAGAACCCCTGCTGATCGTACACTGCAGAGATAAAGAGAAAAACAAATCATGTCTAAATGAGGACAAAATACTAGCTTTTCATCTCATCACTCATCAGACTTATGAGATTAACGCTGTTACTATGAGCTGTGCTGGGATGTGGAGATAAGCCTGCAGGTTTGATGGGAGTGGAAGCGATTTTTTGCAGGTGAGCAAGCAATGTTAGGTTAGGCCAGCCAAAACATTCCTAAAAACATTCAAAATGAGGGAAAAAAACACTGAAAGCAGTAGTATCACAGGAGATCTTGAGGATACACAGTCAGCAAAGAAAAAGGGAAAGAGTGTAGTTATTCTAATCAAACATTAACCAGCAGATTCATAACTTACCAATATTACTTACATCAATCAATACCTCACATCTGTCAAAAATCAGGAATGCTTACTGTTCTTATCTCTTAAATAGTGCAGATAAATCAACCAAAAACAGCTTAACATACAATAGTCTACATACAACAGGTTATACTGCAGTATGTGTGTAGTAGAGATAGCACCATATGACTTTCTTCTCAACAACTGATGCTAAAAGTTGTCAACTGATCTCATATTTTAATATCTTTAAATGGTTCTGTGCTTCAAAAATGATTAACATTCATTTTTAGAAGTTATTTTACCTGGAAAATTTGCTATATACATTTTAACTGAACATTAGTTTTTAAACTCAAGCTTATTTAATTTAGAAAAATTAAATATTTTACCTGACTACTATTTTAACTGAAAGTGAGCTTTTTACTTGACAAAAAAAAGCTATTTTTTTAACCAAATTAAGTCACTATTTTAATTAAGTACTTTATCAGAATACTTTAACTGAAAATTAGCTTCTATATGTTAACTGTCTAAAATATTACAATTTAACTGAATGTGATATTTTGTCTGAAATTAGACAATTTCCACTGACATTTTATATCATATTTAGTTAAAATGTGAATAAAACACATTATGAGCTACTGAAATTACATAACTATTTAAATTAAAATAGATGTGATAACTGAGAATGGGCTATGATCCCCCTCAATTGCAATGCCACTTTTACATTGTTTTAAAAATTTGCAAACATTAAACATGTAATTCTATCTTATCTCCCTACTGTGGCCACTGTTATGACATAACTAAGTATTACAAACAGTTCATTATTATATTAATACCTCTTGACACATTTTACAGATGATGTTCCTCAGATTCAGTGTTTTCTGCTGTAATCAGAACATAAATGAATGCTGAGTATCAGATCAGTGCCATCTGCAATACTTCATATAATACTACATTATCCTTACAACTGTTTATATCAAGCTCTACAACACGTCGGGCACTTTAACAGAGGAAAAGCAGAGAGGAGTGCTGGGCTGGACAGGACACAGAAGAGCTGCAGGTTACTGAGCGTCCATTGGTGACCTGCAGGGGTCAAGAGGCTGCTTACAAACAGGAAACGCAAAGCAGTGCAGCAGGAACATAAGCACAGAGCACAGCGAAAGATAATTATCTCATACTTATTTCTCTAAAAGTTAATGTATATGCACTGTTTAATACAACAAAAGTAATGTTAGTGGATTCAGGATTCATCGTTTATACCATTAAATGTTCAAAACCAAAATATCTGAAAATAAATACTTAACATATATTTTTTTTTATTATTTTAATTTAAGATATACTGTACATCGTATCTTAGATAATAAATGTCGTCAACCTTTTTATTAAACCTATTTAGTCTAATGTACATATACTTTACATGTACAGTGACATATTTTAAGTCTTTTTTGTTTTCACGTTGATGCAGTTTGAATAATAATTAAAGTCCAAATAAAAAATTCTAGTAATCTGCGATTCTGGATTTGTGATTGTCATGATATAAAGTCATAATGGTCAACAAAAAAAAAATTTTAATGTTTGAAATGTGTGTAACAAATGTGTCTTTTAAATGCATGTATACCTGATGAATTAATTATGAACAATAGATATTATGACATATGATATACATTATCATAAGAACACAGGAGTCCACAATTTAATTAAAAAAGATTTTAAAAATATATCATTTTAAATTCATATAAATTAACATTTAAAGCTTTTGTAATTAGTACGTAATTATTAATAACTACTTACTAATTCATATTAAGTCATATTATTACTAAGTCATATTATACGTAATATCTTAGATAATGTCTCCAACCTTTTCATTAAACTCATATTCAAATGTACTGTTTGAATATAAACAAATAAAATATACTAGTTATGTGAGAATTTTTATGAGCTATAAACCAAACTGATCAACATTAAACATTAAAACGCTAAAATATATACATTTTACCCTTTAATTTAATTTATATAGAGAACGTTTATGTCTGCAGTGGAATCATGGTTATTGTTTGCCCTGGTTATCGTACAATTTGGTTATTGTTGACTTTTCTGCTAAATTTTGTCCCAGTTATTGTTTATCAGCCTGGTTTTCATCAGTGTGTCCACATGACTTGCTGCTATTTTGCAAAAAACAAAGCATCATCCCATGTGTTCATTGTTCTTTCTGGTTTTTTTTCTGAAAACTAAAAAAGTCACACTAAAGTGACGGTGCGAGGCACTACCGCCTGAAAACAAATACTGTTCGAGAACCCTGTAAATGGGTGTACAAAACAATGGCTGCGGCTGGACCACACCGGCACTCTCTAAAACAGCGTAAACCTGTAAGAGTGATGATAAATGTTCATTTATCCATTTCATTAGTCTTCTGTATTTCTTTCTCATTGTTTTCTGTATGTACAACTATAGTTATTCTATATTAAATGTATTGTTAATATTTTGGAGTGTCTGGAACATGAATTGGATTTACATAATTTTTTACATGAAGTACTGCTACAGTTATCGTCCTTTTAGGTTATCAGACAGTTTAAAACAGATTAATGATTAAAATTCAGGTTCCATTGTACATGCATGCATGTATGTATGTATATGAGCTGGGAGTGACACCACAGTCACCAGACTTCCTGTAGTCACCTAAAAGCAACCTACAATATGTATCAAAGTCAACATTCAGCTTTAAATCTTATGACTCGCAGTTGTTACATCATCAAAGTGAAAATGTACACATGAATATAAACATCACTCCTGCAGCAGAGTTTGGACCGAACTGTTGGCCTGTACCTGAGCCTACTATCCGTCCCTCGGAGACAATGCCCACCGATGTCGCCTCTGAAAGACAAAATCGTCAGTTAGATCCACCGACTGCCTCCCAGAACAGAGAATCAACGGAATTAACACTGGATCATCCTGAGTTACACCAATCACTCCCATCACCATTATAGCAGCCCTGGTGAAATGGTTAGCATCTCAGCATAGCTCCTCTCCAAGTGTCCCTGAGTTAAAGTTAGTCTGAATTAGTGGATTGAGTTTGAAAGCCCAGAAGAGACCAAGGTGAAGTTAGGAGATGTTAGAAGGAACCAGCTTCAATTTAGCAGAATTATTTATGATCATTACTGCACCATGTCCCACCATCATCAGAGTGGACGGTTTAGTACAGAACAGTGGCGTGTCTACCTGTCATCACTTTAGGTTTAGGTTTAGGTTTTGTAACTGTTAGAGAAACAGTCGGCTCCGCATCTACATCTGCGAAACAAAAGGGTTAAACATCAGCAGTGCAATCAAAAGGACTAAACAAACTACTGTGCTGTACATCCATTCAGCAAAATGAATTCACTTCAGTCTAGTTCTGATTGGCTGCCCTTTAACAAGAAAAAACAACTATTTAACAGAAAATATAAAAAAATTTCCCTACACAAAAATACATATTTTAGCGTGAAATTAGCTATTTTTACTTAAAAACTGGCTATTTTAACTGAAAGAACTATTTTACCTACCAATAACATCTACTTTACCGGGAAATGAATTTTCCTGAATGAAAATAGCTATTGTAACTAAAAATAAGCTATTTTATCTACAGTTATTTTACTTAAAGAATTAGGTATTGTAAGGAAAAACCTTTAAAAAAAGGCAAAAAAAATCCCCAAAACAACAACAAAAAAAAAACTATTTTAAAGTCAACATGGTCTACTTTATCTAGCTATAAATAACTATTGTAAGTGAAAACTAGCCAACTATTCTAACTAAAAATGACATCTTTTACCCAAAGAATTAGATATTGTAACTAAAAGTTGGCTATTTTATTTAAATAATTAGTTACTTTACCTAAAAATGAGATTTTGCCTAAAAAATACTTCTTATGAACTCAGATGGGTTGGGTTAATCTTCAGTACATTGTATAGGTGAAAACATAAATATACAGGTTTTTGTGACATCACACCAACACTGAATTCAAAACATGTAAAACTCTAAAATCAAAAGATTAAAGGTAAAAGTGCTTTTCTGTGATACGGCCTCTTTAAAACCTGGACGTTCTGCGGCCGTAAGTGTGGTATTGGAGATGAAAGTGCCCACGGTGACTGAGATGACCCTCTGAAATCTTTCAAAGCGTGGCCTCCACAGTCATGCCAAACACACTGCCCACTTTCTGCCCTCTCTTTGTTATTTATCATCACCAAAGGGCCGAGCTTCCTTCCCTCGTACCCTTTCACAGTCCTTCATTGTGATTCATCTTTACAATTTGACCAAAGGAGCTTGCATAACAGGAGCCCGGTTCAAAGGAACCCTTCCCAGGTTCACGTAATTTTCCAAAATAAACTGGGAACAGCTGTTGAATAGTGCTGTTTATAATTCATCTAGCTGCATTTTTTCCGCACAGGTTCAAGATGATAAAGTTGGAAAACGCTGACGAGCGCTAAATACCATCAGAACCATCCGTCACAATCCAAACAATCTCCCAGAACATAAACCTTTATTAAAGGGCAAGTTCTAAGCATATCTGAGCAGTTTGCCCGTCTATGAATGTAAACTGATTGTTCACATACATTTTTGGAAAATATAATATATACAGTGGAACCTCGGTTTTGGTCATTAATTACTTGTAAACGTGTCTGATGATAACGGAAATGAATGATAACTGAAGCAATACTTCAGATAAGAAATCATGTTAATCCAATGAATCTGTTCCAGACACTCAAAACAATGAACATTTAACATCACTCTTGAATGAATGAATGAACGTTACACTTATATAGCGCCTTTCTCAAACCCAAGGACGCTTTACAATCAACACACTCCATTTACACACACTCAATCACACACACACACCAGCGAGAAGCGGCAGCCAATTGCGCACAGCGTACTCTCAACCGGAAGCAACCGTCCACCTGGAGGACTGCATTGAGCACTAGGGGGAATCACCCAGGACAGAGTGCCAACCATATCTGGGCACACACACATTCATACACACACCAGGGTAATTTTTTAGAGTAGCCAATTCACCTGAACTCCATGTTTTTGGACTGTGGGAGGAAACCGGAGACCCCGGAGGAAACCCACGCAGGCACGGGGAGAACATGGAAACTCCGCTCAGATGTGGACTCGAACCCAAGACCTCAGCGCTGAGAGGCAAACGTGCTAACCACTAAGCCACTGTGCCGCCAAACTCTTACAGGTTTACGCTCTGTTTTAGAGACTGACGGTGTGGTCCAGCTGGCAGCCTTTGTTTTGTAAACCTGTTCTCGGGCGCTATTTGTTTTCACACCTTTTTTCAGGCGGTAGTAGTGCGTGTCGTCGCTTTAGTGTGACGTGTTTTAGTTTGTTTTGAGCATTATCAATGAGAAACAAAGTCAGAATCAACAACAACCTATTAAGTCAACCGATAACTATACATTAATGAACTGTACAATAATCGGGGCAAACAATAACCGAGGTTCCACTGTATATATATATATAATATATATATATCTACAAGGGTGAGTCAAACTTTATCTGCACTCTGTCTGTAGAATTGATTTGAATCAGTTAAAAGATTTTTCCACATCATCTCCTGCTTTTGTCCATCTATCTACAAGCTTTGGTCCCTCATTAAAACATTTTTTTTGCTGAGCTGTGAGCCACAAATGCACCGCTGTCTTCACCTTTTTATCAGACTTGAGTCTCCGTGCTTTTACGGCTTCTTTTAGGAAACTGTCAGCAGCTGATGTTTT
Source organism: Crenuchus spilurus (assembly GCA_036984385.1). NCBI lineage: Eukaryota > Metazoa > Chordata > Actinopteri > Characiformes > Crenuchidae > Crenuchus > Crenuchus spilurus. Next base: position 28,323 of record BRDA01011262.1, on the reverse strand, counting down.
GAGATTCTTCTTGGCTGATTGAGGATGTTTCTGCTGTTTTTTCTCAGACTCGTAGTCTTGAGTCCATGTCTCATTACCCTTCTTTTAAGTGTCTTTTTAAGACACTTTCAGCTTCCTTACAGCATCATTCCACACTGTTTTTAATGATCATATACATCTGTAACCAAATCTCTGCACGCTGATCTTCTGCAAAGCGTAAGTGTGGCGGCCAGTTTTTGTTGCGCTGCAGCCATAAATGACCTGCACAACAGTTATTATAGAGACGGGAGACCTAGTACAGAAAGTGTTAAGACACTGCAGCCAACAGAAGGTTTAATACAACTAATGTTTTATGTAACTCGCGCTCGTATACATATCATTTTATAAATGTTTTGGAAACAATCTAATACATCATGACTCCAGATGCTCTGAGTGAATTGTTTGACAGTGATACAGTCTGAGTAGAGCAGATGTGTTTAAACACCTCAGCGTCACTACTGGAGTGAAAATGAAATGATGATTTAAAATCTGTACGTTGTGTTATCTTTATCTTGTAAGTAATGAAGCTCTGAATGGATGGGACGGTTGCTGGACCTGCAGGTTGAGGCTAAATCTAAAAGCTCGCAGTGCAGACTGAGCTCAAAGCTCTCCCATTGCAGAGGTACTGCACCATGCAGACGCTGGGATCAAATCTCCTGCTGTTCTCTGACCCCCTCTAGTGGTGGAGATCATATACTGGCAGAGAATTTTCTCAGATTATAGGACGTGAAGTATTTCAGGATTTATATGCTTACATTTCTAGATACTGAAAGCCGGTTTGCAGCAGGAGTCTCGGTAACCATTAGTTATTAGAGAGGTGAGGAGAGACTAAGCCAGCGTATGAAGATGGAGATGATTAAAGGTTGGGACATCATGCTGACCAGGGATCTTTTTTGTCTCATCTGGCGACTCTCCACTTTCTAGATCAGGGGTGCCCAGTCCAGTTCATGGATGTATCATCCTCCAGCCTTAACCTTAACCTAACATACCTGACTGAAGAACTTCAGAATGTCAGGGTGTCTCTAAGTGTGTTTGGCCTCCAACATCCGTTGGTTTGACTGGTGTGGTCACTCTGTTCCTGCTTGAAGAGGGGGGCTTGGGCATGATTCAGTTGATCACAGTGCCTCACAAGTGTGATGGGATGGTGGTTGGTACAGTGTAGAGAGTAACCACACTCTCCTACATGATTTCAAACCCCAACCTGGACAAGCACCTCACTAGTGACTGACTGATGGGTTTCTTAATGGCCAGTGTTGACCTTTAGAGAGCAGGGCCTCCGACCGTCCACCTGAAGGACATCAAAACAGTAGTTTGTCGTGTTTGTTCTCAGATGTTTGGCGGGTGTCAATGGGGTGGCACAGAGATTTCAGGCCTCAGGATAGTGGTCAGTGCTCGTCCTGGTTGGTGCCTCTGAGCTACAGTAAGAGCCGTGTAGAGATGCCCCATCGCTATGAAGTGAACTCGGAGTAAATACGAGGTTTTCCAGACCAATCAATCAGCAGCCTCGAACAGTGGACTGTTTATCACCAAAGTTTTGACACCTAAACTTTTGTGGATGTAAACAGGACTTCATTTTTAAATTTTTCATCAAATTTTCATTCATACACATTTGAGATTTGACTGGAAACCTTGCTAATGGCAACTTTCAAAAGCTCTATGTGTATATAATGTCTTAATTTTAAGGTTAAAGGGGAATTTCACCAACTTGTCTGGCCAATTAACCTTGTCTGAAACATCAAACGATGAGAAAACATGACACTGGCATCTTATTTGACCCTCTGACCAATTAGGAAAGAAATTAAATAACGTATTACATGTGAGTTTGATACATACTGAACGTATGGCTCAGTGTTTAAACAAAGAAAAACATACAGAACATAAACTTTAACCCCTTATTCTACAAATATAGAAATCTGTGTGCATCCTCTGGTGCATGGGTGTCAAACTCCAGTCCTGGAGGGGAGGTGTCCAGCACAGTTTGGTGATTAAACCTGCTGAGATGAATCAGGTGTGTATGATCAGGAACATCACCAACCTGTGCATGAGTCCGGGCCTCCAGGGCTGGAGTTTTGACACCCCTGCTCTGGTCACTCTCCATGTCTAATCATTTAACAAACAGAAGATCTGCATGTTGACAGACTGAAGGGCAGCCCAGTGAAGAAATCCTGACAGTAAACAAACAGCCACACAAGGTCACAGACAGGTTACTCACGTTGCTTCTGGCCCCATGGAGGCAGATGCAGCTTTCCGGAGGAGTAGTAGATGAACACCAGGACCAGCATGGGACACAGAACAAACAGCAGTTTGCGTGTGGCCTTCATGATCCTCAGTCATTCACATGGTACCATCTGTCACTTCGCCTACAGAGGAGAGGGCAGGAGCACAGACAAGGACAAACACACCGTTCAGATTGCAGTGAAAGCACAGTTTGTCTCAGATGTTCAATTAGGCTCAAGACACTCTGTCAGGAGTTGATCAAATGGACAAAAAGTGTGGAAGTGGGTCTAAATCTCAGTAGTTCCAGTCTCTGTTTCTTCTGGGAATCTCCTTGAGTTCCTGTCTGATACTCAGATTCGAAAGATTGAATATCAGGGTCTTCCAGCTCATATAAAAACACTGACAAACCCAATTCTTCATTCGTTAGCTGGACAATACAGCTTCAGTCTCCACAGTATAATACTATATAATATAATATAATATAATATAATACTGTATAATATAATATAATATATAATACTGTATAATATAATATATAATACTGTATAATATAATATAATATAATATAATACTGTATAATATAATATATAATACTGTATAATATAATATAATATATAATACTGTATAATATAATATAATAAAGTCATCCATCCATCCGCCGCGTGAGAAAAAGACCTCAGTAATGTCATGTCTCTTCTTCAGTTTTAGTACATACGTCAGTGAAGTCTCACACTGTGCTCAGATTTGCTCAGATGTTTGCTGAAGGTTTCAATGTGAACTCCACCATTTCTCACCAAGATTATGAGTTCTGAGTTTTGATGCTTTTGATTTTATATGTATCGGGGCCACAAGTATCTTGTGTCTCTTGGAGAATTTTAGGACAATCTCAATTAAGTCTACTGAGCAATATTTGAGCAGTCAAAGTTTCCTGTGGGAGATGGAAATAACACTACTTTAACGTCAGGCTGAGGGAATTTTAAATCAAGGCTTTTAATGTTAATTTCAGAACATTTCCCCCAAACTAAACAAAAACTAACACAGAAGGTTATTAAATATAACATTTTATAATCTATTCATTCATCCATCCATCTATATCATCTATGAAGCTGTCCATCATCCATCTACCCACTGATCCATTTGTCCATGCGTCTAACTGTGTAGTTGTGTATCCATCCATCTAATCCATCCATCCTTATGCCTATCCATCAGTGTATTCATCCATCTGCACATCTTCTATCCATCCATTCATCATCATCTGTTTATCTATCTAACTGTCCATCTATCCTTCCATATATCCATCCATTTTCCATCTGTCTGTCATCTATCATTCCATCCACCCATCTGTCCATCTATTCATCCAAGTGATGATGACATTTTGAACAATCAGTGGAATAGAGGTGGGAAGATTCTGAGACACTCCACCCACAAATGTAAGACTTTTCACCTTTTCATTTGTAATTCTATCCCTAATGTTGGTGTGTACAACTTTGTCCTCCTGCACTAGAAAATGGTCCCTGTTTTTGTCATTTGTTTAAATAAATAAATAAATAAACCTGATCTCAGATTTGCTCATTAGGAATACCACCATCTCATTGCATAAAATACATATAAAAAAAAATATCTAAGGTTATACTCCAGAATCCTCTTCCCTGACTGGCTAGTAGGTGTCTATTTATTCAGTATATTGGGACTCCTATAAAGTAGATGAATGGCATTCAAATTTGGTGCCTAGGTGTGTTACTGCAGATAAGGGTTCGCTCAAAATGGGTGCGTTTTTGGGGATAGAAATATGAGCTCACTCAAAACAGGTGTGTTTTTAGGGATACGAGATGCTCAAAACTGGTGCATTTTTGAAGTTAAAATAATATTGGGTGTGTGTCTAATACAGTGGACAGTGATCGAACACAGTGTTTAAAATCTCCAGCAGCTCTTGTTGTGTCTGATCCACTTCAACACACACGAACACACCACCACCACATCAGTGTCACTGCAGTAAAAAGAGGCTAAGAAAGTATACAGAGAGACAGATGTACTATAGTCTGTACAAAGTGCACCCACAGTTAAGGACAAAATTATTAGCCCCTTTTCAACATTAAACTTATTCAAATATCCCTCAAGTCCTTTCATAACAGAGGAAGGATTTTCAACATAACATTTCTAAACATACTACTTTTCTTTAGAAAGTGCAAATTATTTTATTTTTTTATTATTATTATTATTTTATTTTATTTTTTTTATTAAGTGCAAAAAGTGCAAAATTTTATTTGCATACTATAGCAGGACTATTTAAAAAGAAATAAAAATCATATTACTATTAGCCCCTTTAAGGACTTTATTGAGCGCCATGGCACAAAACCCTGCTGTGCAATAGTGTGCTTTAACTTTGTAATGATGAAAGGTTGTTATATCAAGTCACAGCTGAGGGTTATGATGCTGAGGGAAAGCATCATGCCAAAAACAAAAGAAATCAGTTTAAATTTGAGAAAAATAATAATTGATGCTTATAAAGCAGGAGAAGGATACATACAGTTATCACAGCGTTTCCAAGTGTCAAGAACTGGAGAGAGATGTATTATCAAGAAAATAAAAAAAGAACCATGCAATACAGAACAAGCCTGGCAGAGGTAGGAAGCACAAGATATAAAATACCCTGGAAAGAAAACTAGTGAGAGATGTGTCCAAAGTATAATAATAATTTTGGCCATGGTAGCTTTTTTTTTTTTGGTGGGGGAAAAAAAATTCTGTGAGCAAAGTCAAATGATTTAATAATTAAAAATAATTTTTAAAACAGTTTGAAATAGATTGGATGATGGATGTTAAAAGTTATTTGCTCTAATTAACAGCACTTGGGAAATACATTTAAAACAAAACAACACAGGGGCTAATAATTTTGACCTCATCTGTATATGGTCAGTGGAGCTAAAATGGACATTGAGTGGAGATAGATGGCATGTGTATCTAATAAAGAGGCCAATGAGTGTTATTTTGACGTCACACCTTAGACAGACCCATCAATTAAACCCTAACGATACCCATCCTTAATAGAGCGGCAGCATGGATGCCTGTAAAAGTAACCTCTTCCAACCCTTATGATGTTGAGCTTTATTTTTTTACGACTCCTTGTCTGTGACTTGATCAGTAATTCTGATTATGACTCTGACGATCAAACCTTTAGGATGTTACCATAATTAGTCGAAGATGAAATCATGTTTATATGAGACTGTAAATCTAAAGTCCACCATTTTATCTGCCTGTGATATGACACTCAAACCCTTCAGATGTTTAAACTAGATTTAGACCAAAAATACTTCAAAAGTACATCATCAGCACCTTCAGTCAGAGATCATACAGGCATGAAACAAAAAAACAGGATCTAGTAATCAAAATCGGTATGAATCTGCAATGTATTTGTTAGGGATGCAACAAAAGACAAATCTGATTCTTCATTTATAAATTATTATAAAATTAGTAACTAAACTATTTCCCAAAATAAGTCTTGTAGTTAGTCAGGAATGAATGAATGAATGTTAATAAGTTAGTATGATATCATTAGGTTTAATAACGAGTGTAATTAATTATTTTTTATATTTGTATATAAAACAAAGACAATAATATATGAATATGTATGAAGATGTTACATTATTACTAATATTTAATAAAATGATGAAAATGTCTAAAATGAATGATGTAAGTCACATGGATGTTTTGTGTGTTTAATGTGAGTGTCATTGGCTACAGACACTGAAACACTTCACATTTCTTCTGCTAATTGTGAGACGATCCCTAACACTGCAGCAGGGAGCACAAACACAAAGCTAAGCGGCTGTATTCTGGCTTCATCATAACAAGTGTAGCTTAGTAAAGGTTGT
>BRDA01011262.1:7500-22209 GCA_036984385.1 Crenuchus spilurus | reverse complement strand
TGTTGGAAATGATTCGATGTGAACAATACTACTTCGGTCTTATGTCGGCGAATCGAAACACAAACACGAGGGGGAGCACAAACACAAAGCTAAGCGGCTGTATTCTGGCTTCATCATAACAAGTGTAGCTTAGTAAAGGTTGTGCTTGTAGTTTGTTGTCTTTATCCATTTCAGCACCAAACTTTACAATTCTGAATGTTAAACCAACATTAAACTAACTTTACTGCAGCAAACTTGTTCACGTTTACAGCTCTGAACTAGAAAAATGTAGCTCTTGTTAAAGACTACAAACTGCCTTTACAAAACCTTCAATTTAATGCTTTTGAGCCATTCGTAGGTGAACTTCAGATCATTGTGATGTTGCATAAGCCTAAAAGCTTTAGGTCACAAACTGTTGGGTGGACGTTCCTCAACTAAGAATTATCTCCAGTGTAATAATAACAAAGAAAAAAAAAACTTCTGCTGTTTTATTTCTTCAAAACGAAGCTTCCACACAAGATTTGCACTGCTCCCTTGTTTACCTTACTGACATGACCTTGTCTTCTGTCCTCACTCACACCCTTTTAAACATTCACTTCTCGTTACAAATCTATGATCTTTTAGTTTTGTGGGAAAGCCAAATGAGCTAAATTATGACCAGGTGAGTGAGCTAATGCCTAAACAGGTGAGAGACACATGCAAATTAAACCTGTAAGTCTCTAAATAAGTCTCTTTAACAAACATAGCAGTTGTGACGAATCCCAAACAGACCACCTGTATGTATCTACAAAGGCAAATGTTTCCTCATGGTTCATTAGCTCTCTAGCTAGAGCTCCAAGAGTGGTGTTTCTGATAGAACAGTGGGAGGAGCTAAAAGAGTGGGATGACTTATTTACTTTTTTACCCTGATTTTCTCCCAAATGTGATATGGTAGCCAATAGATCTGCCCACTCGTTGTCTCTCCCCATTTTACTTGTAATGTTTTACTCTAGGAGGGTGCAGACTATCACAGGCCTCCACCGATGCAAGCTCCGCCTTTTTTCTAACTGCTGCTGATACATCACCGCAGAGCAGCCAATGTGCTTGGAGGAAAGCGCAGGACCCCCAGTTCTGATGGATTGCCTGGCACATGCCTGAGCCAGTTGGCATTACTTAACAGTGCTGGGGAGAGAGTGCCATCTTACCCACCTTTAGAGAGCACGACCAGTAGGCAGAATGCTGATGGCAAGCATCATGACCGGGATTTGAACTTGCGATCCTCAGCTCATAGTGACAGCGCCTTAGTCTGCTGAGCCACTCAGGCCGTAAGAGTGGGGCTTCTGATAAAGAGGACAGTGGGTGGGGCTCAAAGAGAGTGGTTTTTGATAAAGAGGACAGTGGGTGGGGCTACAAAAGTGAGGTTTCTGATAAAGTGGGCAGTGAATGTGTAAAATGTATATTAAATGGATATTATAAAGCACTGGGCTGGGTTACTATGCAGTGTCAAACTTTTTGCTACAATATTTGAGGATTTTTTTTGGTATGCATAATTTATAATTTAAGATTACTTAGATTTTGTCCTCTATACTACTCGCCACATCATTTGTTTTTTTCCTGCCATCTAATCACACTCTTGCACAACATTTTCTAAACAGTGAAGATCTGATTAAGATATCGAGACTGCAGATCACAGCTGGATGGTCACCAAAATCCACAGAAGCTTGATATGGTTGATTATCACTGGCCTCAATATTAAATAAATGTACAATAACATCTGTTAATGAATTCCAGAACGAGTGATAATATTTAAACCAGTGTTTCTCAATCCAGCTCCCGGACTCCTTTTGACCTGTATGTTTTAGTTTTTTTTACAATTTCATTTTAATCCTCATTCATTAGGACTGACAAGGCCCAGTTACATAAAAACCCTTCACTGGATCCTTACGCATAAAAACCTTAAGACAGGGGTGTCCAAACTTTTCTTGTTGGGGGGCCAGAAGGAGAAAAATACGTGCAGTCACTGGCCACAGTCTCGTAGCCCTATAGTAATTCTATAAGACCTTTTTGGTGGTCATGGTACATTTTTAAAGTAGTTCAAAAACCAAAAACTCACAACTGCATTTTTGTAAAAACCCCAATATTGCACAAAAACTACAAACCTGGCAACCCTGAAGTTTCCGTGCTGGGCTATGAGTTGCGCTACCTCGTAGCATTTTCTTGTACTGGGTTATCACAAAAATCTGGCTTTGTTGACGAGCTGCTGCTAATTGATTCACCTTCTGTTCTCGATCAGTGCCTGACCTGAAAGAGTTTCATTTCATGTCTTAACATTACACTCCTTCATTACAGCAACTGTTTCCTGACAAATTAAACACACACACTTCCCTCTAAACTCTGTGAAAACATATTCATTTCCCCAACCTGCGTAAAATCTTCAGAATTCTGTCTATTTTTTGTTTCTTTGGAGCCGCCATGTCTACTCAAAAGCTCAGGAACAGTAATGTAGGTGTAACGTCATTAACATTGAGCGTTAGGGGGGAAAGAGATGTGGAGTGTTTGAGATTGTTTTATGTGACAGCGACACCCAGTGTTTAAACCAAGAATCACATTTTTATAACCTGATTAATAGCTGCGAACTTTCATTTTATTTCTAAAATATCTCTTAAAAACTCAATAAAATGACCACGGGCTGGACTTTGGACATGCCTGCCTTCAGTGAAGATGATCTTACCTTAGAACATTATTCTCTCTGGTTTTACTACACGACATGAAGCTTTCAGTAGGTAAATACGAGTGTAACTAGAGAAAACGGAATGAATATTTGTGCCAAAATAGCCCAAAAACAGCAGTGTAGCCAAAGCAAAGACCACGGCAGCACAGATTATAAAATACACTTCCACTCACCAAAATAATCGTATCCCTCTTTCTGACGCTGTGCAGTTCTTTGTAAAATGACCTACCATAGTTCAAATTTGTGGGTGTAGTTACGGCAGTGGAGGGCGTGGCTAACTACCTATTAAGGGGAGTCATTAAATTTCATGTCTTCAGACAAGTTGGTAGGCATTCCTGATACCACAAATATATTTAATATAACACTGAAAATGTGATACTTTTCATAGTATGTCCCCTTTAATTTAGTATGAATGTTTAGTGGGTGTGGTATTACAGTCTGACTGTGGTAACTAGGGGTGGGAATCTCTAGGCACCTCATGACTCGATTTGATTATGATTCAGACGGCTGCGATGTGATTATAAAATGATTAACATCTTTTTTTTCTCCCTATGACTGTTTAAAACAAAGTATTTGTAGTGATCCATACTGAATTTACTTCCAATATATTTTATTAATAAAACAAATGGAAGAAATGTGGCAATGCATCTGGATTTTGCTGCAGAAATTTAATTTTCCCAGAATTACAAAGAACCAACACGGTAACCAGTGCGCCTGTAGCAGTATACTAGTAGTTAATACAGACTTCAGCTCTGAATCACTCAACATATAAGAAGTCTAACCAACAGCCGTTGAAGAGTGTGGGGTTCATCGTGTTATTAAAAGATCTTCTAGACGGTTCACTGTATCTCAATTTGACACACCGCTACATTTCTTGACCCTAGAGGGTTCAGTCATTTTAGCTCAGACTAAAGATAAAACACTAAAATACTCCACATTCAAACAAATGAGATTAAAATGTGAATGAATTAATCATTCTAATTTCAGATGTCTGCTTCTGCAGATGCAATACGAGGCTAATTTGACGTCAGATTACATTTCCACGTTACATATTAAATATTTTATTATCACAATATTTATAACTAGTCTCTCTGGCCTGAATGTTGGTCCATCATCTCAAAAGTGTTATCATTGTTTTTATAGTGATGTCTCTGTGTGTTTACATTTATGGCCGTCATAATTATTTAACCCTTTGGAGTCTGCGCTTCCGTCACTGGCATATCAATGAAATTCTGCAAAAACACATAACTGCAAGATTTTATCTTGGAAACAAAACGAAACATACCACTGAAACCTTAAAAGTCTACTTTTCATATACATACATATATATAGCTTGGATTGAATGTTTCCAGATATTTGTGGGACGAGCTTAAATATGTGACTCACAGTTATGTGCTGTAACTGTGCAATATAAGCTGTATCTGTTTATTTATTGCTCAATAAATGACAAAAGCGACCTGGCAGTCAGAGTATTCCAAGTCTATAGTTCCTATTGCATCTGTTGTGTTATCTTATATTCTTGCTCTTTATCTCATTTATATTGCAGTTTATAGCTGTTTGTCCATTGTGTTTACTTTTGTTGTCCTGTTGATTTTGACCTGCGATCGTTTACTCACTTCTCCTTTTGGATCTCCTTTGTGTTCCAATTACATTTTGCTTGTTCATTGGCATTTTATTAAAACTTTTCTATACCCCTGCAAGCATCGTCCTGTTCCTGGGAGCTGGCGATGGAGTTTCTAGGCCGCTGACTTCAGTCGTACATGACATGCTTTTTCTTAGAAGTGTTTGATAGTCAACTGACCCGCCCACTCGTTAGGACTCTCCCAATCACTTGTAATGTCTCTGACTCAAGGAGGATGAAGACTAACTCAGGTCTCCTCTGATGCATGTGAAGTCAAGCTCCGCCTCTTTTCAAACTGCTGTCGATACATCGCCGCCTGGCAGCCAACGCTAGGAGGAAAGCGCAGGATCCCTGGTTCTGATGGATCGCCTGGCAAACTCCTGAGCCAGCTGACATTACTTAGCAGTGCTGGGAAGAGAGTGCCATCTTACCCGCCTAAAGAGAGCACGGCCAATTTTGCTTTCTCGGGCCCCACACGATCCTCAAATCATAGGGACAGCTGAGATTAATCCACTGAGCCACTCGGGGCCACCGAAACCGATGTTTGAAGCAATCGCTCACCGCTAATTTGCTGCCATAGTGTGTTCGTACAAATGTTCTTTCAACTTGTTCCATGTTCATACATATAAATGTAAAAATGGTGAGGCAGATGCTACCAAGTGGACATAGTTGTCGCCACGATACGGCACATTTCTGGGTAGGTGTGCATCAGGATAAGGCACAGCGTATTTGGCAACCTACACCGTAGTTTAACACAGAAGAGTTAGTAGTGTTATAACACTTTTAGGGGGCAGTAGTGAGTAATATCTGGTCACTGTATTTGGTCAGTTTGGAGTTATTTAGTGTAGGAATTAGGACAAATGATCGGAAGTGTGGAAGCAGAACAATGTTCCCTCTATCCGTGTGGAGTCAAATGAGCGTAAAGTTACACTCTTTAGTAAAGGAAATTATTCTGTATAGAACCATGAACACTCACAGAACCCTTCTCGTGAATAAAGGGTTATTTCTACGGTGAAAGGGTTCTTCTGATTGATGAGGAACGTGTTATAAATGGTTCTGTACAGAACCTTTTTGAAAATGGTTCTATATAGCCCCCAAAATGGTTCTGCTGTAGTTATGTCACGCTTTTTCTCCTCTGATTATGCTCTGTTACCTTACTGTACGTGTTTCTTGCCTTTGCCCCCTCTTATGGCATTGGTTTGGGTTCACATTTGACATCTAATGTCATTTAGCGATTTAACGATGATAGTAATGAAGGATACTGATCAACAATATACGATATTCATCCGTCATCTTCTGTTTAATCCTGATCAGGGTCGCGGTGAGTCCACATGAGGCACGCCCTTACACACTATCCTAAACTCTTAAAAAAGAACAGGGGTTCTTCGAGGGTTGCTTAATAAAGAAAATGGAATATAAAAATATAGAACCATGAACACTCGCAGAACCCTTCTCGTGGATAAAGGGTTCTTTGCATGGTGAAAGGGTTTTTCAGATGGATGAGGAAAGTGTTGTAGGTGGTTCTATACAGAACCTTTTTGAAAATGGTTCTATATAGCCTCCAAAAGGGTTCTGCTGTAGTTACGATGTCAAGCTTGTAATAGAGGAATCTTTTTTGGTACTACTCAGAACCACTTTCAAAAGGCTTCTATAGAGAACCATCTACAGCACATTTCTCATCAGTTTGAAGAAACCTTTCAACATGTCATGAGTGTTCCTAGTTCTTTATAGAACCATTTTCTTTAATAAAGAACCCTTGAAGAACCATCACTTTTAAGAGAGTATCGCTACAGTCATGGCAGCAAGTCAAATTTTTATTGTTGAACAGTTCTGCAAACATTTACGGCAAGTTTATTTAAGCAAAACACCTCATAAAGACATTTATAGGTTGTTTCTTACTCGAGAGAAGCTTTTGTCTCACGTCTGGTGTGAAAGAACGAGCATCACAGAATGTACGTCTCGCAACTTTTGGTGTTAACTCAAGTCTCTACAATGGCAGGAAATGTACAGCTTCTCTCTAGTTGCCCCGGGCAGCTGATGCCCACACTAATGCTGCACACAGAGTCATATATAACAGTACAAACTAAACAGGGAAGGAATCAGGTTTACAAGCTTAACTATGCGTCCACAACTTTCAGCCATACCATTAACACCACTGCCTTTTAGCTCCACTGACCATACTGGTGCACTCTGTACTGACTGTGGTACATCTGCTTCTCTGTACATTCTGTCCTATTCTTCAATGGTTACGACCCCCCACAGAGCATGTGGATCAGTCTCAGTGACGCTGACGTGGTTGTGGTGTGTTAGTGTGTGCTGCTGATGTAACTCACCATCACTCCTGGTGCACCAATGGACTAGAGGACCAAGACAAACTGCTGAGCTGCTGTCTCTGACTTTACATCTACAAAGTGCACAGTGAGTGGACAGAGTGTTTAACATCAACACACACACTAATACACCACCACCACTGAGAACGATCCACTACAAATAAGACCTGCTATGAGACCACTGAAGAACAGGGCGAGCGTAATCTAGTGCTGTATAATGATGATCCACTCAAGTCGTCAACAGCCAATGAAAACTGAGCATTAACAGTAATGTATTCATGCTCCACCTTAAACGATGCAGCAGTAACATTCTGGCATTAGTACAAGTCTGAGACTGCAGTGACATTTAAGGTGGAACAGACATTTTTTAAAGAATTCGACATCTGTCTCATATGTAGGGTAGCCTTCATCACCTTTCTTTTGTTTTGGGTGGCACAAATGGTGGCACAAACAATGATGACAGCAGGCTGTTGTACGTCCATATTTTCCAATTGGTGTAGTGTGTGATCACTAGACTTTTAACTCAGCAACCAGTTTAAAAGCCATAAAATTGTAAAATTAATAACTAAACTATTTCCCAAAATAAGTCATGTAGTTAGTCAGGAATGAATGTCTGTATGTTAATAAGCTGGTTTGACATCATTAGGTTTAATAACATGACTTTAATTGATGATTCTTTTATATTTGTATATAAAACAAAGACAATAATATATGAATATGTATGAAGATGCATGTGTGTTACATTATTACTAATATTTAATAAAATGATGAAAATGTCTAAAATGAATGATGTAAGTCACATGGATGTTTTGTGTGTTTAATGTGAGAGTCATTGGCTACAGACACTGAAACACTTCACATTTCTTCTGCTAATTGTGAGACGATCCCTAACACTGCAGCAGCCGCTGAGCACAAACACAAAGCTAAGCGGCAGTATTGTGCCTTCATCATAACAAGTGCAGTTTACTAAAGGTTGTGCTTGAAGTTTGTTGTCTTCTTCCATTTCAGCACCAAACTGTAACTGTGCTGGTGAATCTGTTTTGTTGGTGAGGAAAAGCACAATTCTGAATGTCCAAAAAGTAATTAAAACGTTATTGCTAAGTATACATTTTTCCATCTTTTCACTCAAACAGTGTTTTTTGCCTTTTTCGGCTGAATAATTTCAGTTGCAAATATTCAATGCATCACTACAGTATACAGGACAATACACAATATCGTAAACTAGGTCTGTCCCCGCCCCCTTGGATCTGCCCCTCATCTTGTTCCTGGCCATGTAAGCATGGCTAAAGCAGGAAGAATTGGACAACAGCAGGATCCAGAAAAAGTGACTTTACTAGAGAAAAACAAACATAAACAATATCGATAAACACAACATGAAGACATGTAATGACAGACAAACTGATGCACTCTGGGAGGCTTTAAAGCAAACGTAATCAAACATGATGGACAAGCGGGGATGTGATGAGATATGAGACAGGTGTGGACACTGAGACATGACGTGATGTGGATGTAAATACAGATGCACGTGGAGACAAAAGATTGAACGAGGCAGGGGGCATGGCCAGGGACATGGCACGGTCACAGACCAGTACTAATCTCAAATTTTGCCGAGAAATCCCTGATAGCACCAAAGTAATGAAAGCTAGTGTGCATAATAGCTCATCAAACACATTACCAGGTTTAGGGTTGCGCTTAGATAGATAGAAGACATTTAAATAAGTCTTAATTATTTAAAACACAATCATAACTCAACTTGGAGAACCCAAACTAAAGAAGCTAATTTCACTAATCATGTCTTAGCTGATCGACAAGTGTATAACGGGAATACTATGGCTCCTCCAAAAATTGGTAAGTCGTGATAAAGTTCACTTTTGGTCATTATTGAATTCAAAAACTGTTTTATTTTCATTACATATAAAATTACATATTTCAAGTTTTTTGTTTGTTTTAATGTTGATATTATTTGGATAGTAAACAAATAAAATATTCCAATTTTAGATACTGGATTTCTGATTTTCATGATGTACAGTACTGTCAAAAGTAAATGAACACTGAAGTCATCCAGACTCTGAGTGAACACATAATGAATCATGTAGTAAACTTAAAAGTGTCAAACAAACCAAAACATGTTTTAAATTTTACTTCAAATTAGACACACAACTGATGTCTCAAACACATTAACAGGCAAGAAATGCAAGTCATGACCTCTTGACAAGACACAGCTGTAAACTGAAAGCCATTCCAGGTGACTACCTCATAAAGCTGACTGAGAAAATGCCAAGAAAGCTGTGCAAGAGGTGCCTACTGTGAAGAATGTCAAATATAAACGTTCTGGTTTGTTTACTAAATAATTACATATGTGTTTATTTATAGTTTGGATTATTTTAGTATTAGTCTACAATGCACAACATTTTTAAATAATAAAAAAACACTTAATGTCCAGGTGTCCAAACTTTTGACTGGCACTATGTCACTCTTTTCAATTATGAGTAAAAGTAGGTATGAAATAGGTCTTCTTGACAGGATGATGGTGTAACAACATCAATAACAGTGACTTTAATATGTGGCAATGGCAGTTTTGCTTCTGCATTTATATACTACACACGAGTATCTCAAAATATCTGCAGCCATTAGGCTCTTCCACTCCAACAGAAACAAATAGTGTAAGGATGCATCACTGACAGGGTTCCCAAAATTAGATTTTAAAAACTTTATCACCTTTTATCACCTTACATACAGTATCACAATATATCACAATATATTATATCATAACTCCAGTATCATGATATGTATCGAATTGCCAACTCTTGCCAATACACAGCTCCATTATATACAACACGTTTGCAGTCATAAAAGGAGATGGAAGAGTTTGTAAACATTAAGTTACTCATTCTATTTTAAGATATAGATATTTTAACAAAAATAAAAACATTGTTAACCATATTTAGACATCATTCTGTCCACTTTTCCAATTTTCCATTCTTTTAAAACATCCCAAACTGTGGAGGCCAAGGTCTAAAAAAGTACCTCTAATCCCTAAACCATTACAAAGACTTTTAATGTTTCTTAAAGCTGTTATCACAGAAACGGAACACATTATTATGGGCTAAAACAGGACGCAGTCATGACTTATAGTGACTTTTATTGTTTAAAGCTCACAGTAAGTCATACTGAGTCCTAAACCACGTCCACTAGTCTGAGACCTTCAGGAAGATTTGGATAAGGGTTGAGTGGGTTCAGAGACGTTTTGGTGATGTACTTTGAATGACTGGGGTATTTAGGTGGCTATTGATTTTAGTGTTTGTTAGCAAAGTTAGAATCAATGACCCACTTTTTCTGTGATACTGTATTGATTCTCAAAAACTGTGTATGGATTTTATAACAAATACAAGTAAAGACTTGGCGGCTCATTTTGTGTTGTGTTTAAACGCCCAAACACTAGATGGCAGTGTTGTAATCTGTCTTCAGCCACTGGACTCTTCTACGTCAACAGTACAAAGTAGTGTAGTTTTACTAAAATCAGACAAATCACATCGACTACATCTGAACAGTGGAATTTTGTGTAAATATGATTTCTGGGCGAACGATTCTGTTAATAAGACTTTTATAATATGTTAGTTTAAGCCAAGACTGAGTAAACTAGCCAGCTTAGCTGGGACAACCACAATACAGCATGAAGACCAATTTGTCTTCAAGTATTTTGACGGGGAATTTCGGTGACTATTGAGTTCTAGTGTAGATCAAGTCAATGTGGGCAAGCCAGCTCAATTAGGACAACCAACATATAGCATGGAGACCAACATTTTAAAGACGTTCACCCAGAAACAGAACACTTTATTATGTTTGTGGCCACAAATATTTGGACACAGTCATGACTGGCTGTGATTTCTCTTTTAAAGCTCACAGTAAGTCTCACTGAGCACTAAACCACAGTCTGTGAGACCTTCATTAACATCTGGATGAGCTCTGAGAAGTTTTGGTGATGTTTCGACATGAACGACTGGAGTATTTAGGTGACTACTGTCTTGCCAGCTCAGCCATAAGCCTCCAGTTTGTTTTAGGAGCTGTTGGGCATTAAATTCAAGGTTACACTTAGTCAGTACACATTAATATTCAGTTAATTGAAGCAGTTTAAGTGGATTTAAAACATTTGAATGAGGAAAAAGGCTTCTGATATCTAAAGGAGGGCAAAACACAGCTAAACTAACACAAATAAATACTCTAGTGGTGTTGCTACAACTAGCACCAGCGGGACATGGCGCGGGAGTCGCTCTTTACAAGCCGCCTAGGGCGCACCATAGGCGGGCATGACTTTGGCCAAGTTTTCCCCTCCGTATCTCAGGAAGTGTGCGCTCCAGAGAGACGGGACACGATTCATTTTGAAGGTACGTCCCAGCTCTAACTGGGTGTCTAACGAGGGATCGGTGCGAGCTCTCCCTACCGAGCAATACGGCTCAGAAGCGAGGGAGTGTTAAGAGGCTTTTCAGCATAACTGAGTTTGGCTACCGAGTTAGCCAGCTAGCTCAACCCGCAACAGTTCAGCCAAAACAGCAAAAAACACGAAAAAAACAGAGAGAATAGTCTCACGTTCGTTTTTAAAACATATTTACACCTGATTTGGGCTGTTTTCCGTGCTGACATCGGAGGAATACCGAGACGAGAGAGAAATATAGTCCGAAATGTTTGTTTTCTTATTAGAGAGTCTTACTGGAGCTCATCAGCAGCCGCAGTATTAACGGTGTCGCTTTGCTTTACCTGTCGGTCTTCTCCGTCTTTTCAGCCCTCCAGCATGTGGAAGAAATGTTAAAACGACGTTTTGGTTATTCCTCCTTTTTCAGCAACGTCCATTTTCCCCTCCTGAGACCCAAAAGCTCCGACATAACGGGACTGGAGGCAGCTGGAGGCAGGAGACTGCTGAGTAGAGGCTTCTCAGTTATTTGGGACTTGGCCTGCCATTCACCAACACTAACACTGGTAGACCTCCAGCCTCCTGTTCAGCCCCAGCTTGTCACATGGATGGCTTAAATACACTCAGTATAATCTAACCAATGAATGCTCCTTTTCATTAGCAACTGCTCTCCAGTTATGTATTAGATGGTCTCCAATTGGGTGACACCAACTGGTCCTCCACAATACAGCAGGTCTCAGAAAGTCTGTAACCAGACCTGGAGTCCTTATTTTAGATTTTTGTTCTACTTTATTTGATTTATTTTATTCATGTTTACATATTTCAGTAATTCAATTTAAGTGAAATGGATATATTATATAGATCCATTACCTGCAGCCAATTCAAAACATGATGTTTAATACATAAATGTTGTTCTACTGAAAAGTATACAGTATATACACTCAGTACTTGGTCGAGGCTCGTTTTGCATGAATTACTGCATCAGTGCAGTGTGGCATGGAGGTGATCAGCCTGTGGCACTGTTGAGGTGGTATGAAGCCCAGGTTGCTTTGATAGCAGCCTTCAGCTCATCATTGTTGGGTCTGGTGTCACTCATCTTCCTCTTGACAACACCTCATAGATGCTCTGTGGGGTTTAGCTCAGGTGAGTTTACTGCCCAGCACAGTGATACTGTGGTTATTAAACCAGGTGTTGGTACTTTTGGCAGTGTGGGCAGTGCCAAGTCCAAGCTTGTCAGCAGATGGAAGCATGCAGTGCTCTAAAATGTCCTGGTAGACGGCTGCACTGACTTTGGACTTGTGGACCAACACCAGCAGAGAACATGGTCATCTCCATTAGAAGAAGGACTACTGCAGGTGTAGGAGTATAATGCTTTTAAATAGGCTTATTATTATATTATTAGTGGTATTTAATTACCCTTGAGGTACCATCAAATGAATTGAGACTCCTGTACAGTGTTCCTCCAGAACATTCTGTCTTCTGGTTGGTTCTTCAGGCTTCATAATGTCTTCATGTTTGTCTTTTGTATCCATCCATCTTGTGACTGATCACCATCCTCTATTACTTTCAGCTGTTCCAGCATAATCGTTTTCTCAGATGGCTTCTTTTTATCTTTTTATTCCTGTTGAACCACTGATATGCCTGTTGAAAAGATAGCAGCAGTATCTTGGATCCTCAAAACCCTGGAAATGTTCTGCAAACCGATGGAAAAACACCAAAATGAGACGCATTAGTGCGAACATGAATTTGGGTAGGGTGTTTATAAGAAGCTTACAAATCCATAAATCTTTACTTGCTCTAGAGTTTTATTTACATTCCCAGGCTTTTCACATCCTAAGGATCGTTAAGCAGCAATTATATGGAAAACAGAGCAAGTTCTAGAGCGAAGAACGGACGTGTGGTTCCGTCAGCAACTCAAGGCCAATTGATGTG
Organism: Crenuchus spilurus; assembly: GCA_036984385.1. NCBI lineage: Eukaryota > Metazoa > Chordata > Actinopteri > Characiformes > Crenuchidae > Crenuchus > Crenuchus spilurus. The sequence continues at coordinate 9,229 of BRDA01011262.1, read as the reverse complement.
GTTAGCATTAATATTTTCAGATTTTACAAGCCTATTTTTATGATTTGTATTTGCTTTAATTGTGTTTTTGCTTTTCAGCCGCCTGCACGTCATGAACACATTTGCCTGAAAGGCACCAGTCAGTCTCTGCTCGACTGCAGAGGCGGATCAATAAATATTCAATCAGCTAGGTAACTTAAATCCTCCACTTTCCATTTGAACCTGGAGATCAGTGTAAAAGCAGTGTTTACATGTTCACTAGCTAAGCGAATGAGCTCCAACATGTGCTCCACTGGGCCGGATGTTGGACCTAGAACCGAAGCCTGAGTACGGTTTCACCCATTAACTCCATTTTCCACTGTTTTCAGATGTAGACAGTCAGCAAAGGCATGTTGGGAGTGTAAATGTACATTTGCTGTAAGGCTAGTAATGCTAACAAACACTAGTACTCAATAGTCACCCACTTAGCCTAGTGTCTGAAAATATAGATTAGAGCAAAGAGGTCAGATAACATATGTTTAAAAGTAGTTTACTGTTATGTATGAATTTTATTCTCCATGATTATAGTCATACATCAAAAATATTGTTTTATATTCATTACATCTAAAGTGACATAATTTTTTAAAAGTATATCAGTATAACTTAGGTCATGAAAAATCCAGATTATCATATTATTACAATACTTCATTGTAAGTTTGAGTAAATGTCTATTCCAACAGTATAAACAGAATTTTTGGGACCTGGCAAGCCTGTTCTGTTCAGATTTACCTCAGTAATGTTAAAAAAGATGGATGATACCAGCAATAGCCTTTTGAATCCAATATCAAGTCTTTTTTGTATTTTTACAATGAGAACTAGTAAAATTTGGACACTGCTGACAAAATATTAGCATTTCTAGAGACATGTAGTGCATGTCAATAACATTAGACGTTCCAAAAACCACTGACTGACTCTGCTGGGGGCCATAAATGAAGGAAACAGATTAGAGGATGCTGATTGGCTAAATTTATGTGCATCTTGTGATAGCAGGACAGTGATTGGCTGCTGCTCTGACTGGGTGATATTTCTGTTGCCTCAGAAGAGAGAGAGAATGAACCCGGAAGCTTCCCCCAAAAATATTAGATATATTACATGTTATTGTGCATGTTTAGCACACACAGACTAAAATATGTAGATATTGATTATTTAAAATAAAAATAAAAACCAATTTCCATCATGAAGGGCGGCGCTCAGCCACCACTGCTTGGTACTACCCAGCGAACCGGCCCTCGCTTCCACCAGACCATCCGAACCAAGGATGCATCATCAACAGAGGTCCTGACAACAAAACTAAACAGAAGGGAAGTAAATAAAGCCCCAGTTTCTCTAAGCTGTTTCAACGTTTTAGGTTCTAGAACCGATTTATGTTGGCGGAAAAGCACCAAACAGTTCAAAATGAGGTGCGTCAATGGTGGAAAAGGTGCAGTAGTGTTTTTTTGGTCATTCCTCCTCCCATCCACTAGGGGTCTGCAGGGAGGTGACCCTGTCCATAGAGGAAGCCAGGTGTGAAGAAGTTGAGACTTGACCTTCAGGCACATGTACTCTCTGTTGGAAAGTCTTGTTTTTGGAGAAACCTCGTGTTCCTTTGGGCTTATGCGGTGATGAGTCCATGGACTGCTGATCAACTGGTGGGGAATGTTTACAGACACTGAATGCATAAGTACTCAACACTCAGTACACAGTCAACATTGTACAGATGTTTACATTCAAC
>BRDA01011262.1:0-5000 GCA_036984385.1 Crenuchus spilurus | reverse complement strand
TAAAACATACAGGAAACATTCAAATTTTACTTTATTTTCAGAATCTAATTTGCTGGGAAAAAAACTGTATTTAATGTGCTATAAAAATAGAATAAAAGTGTATTTATTTAGGTCAATCTGCTCTTTTAATTTGGGCTGAAGAGCCAGCCTTGGGAAAATGCTGAAAGTCAACAGCTTTCATTTCGTCCTGGATCTGAGATAAGAAAGTAAAAAAGTTCATCTAAAAGCATTTAAATACAAACTGCTCCAAAAAAAGTGTTTTATACAACAATTGTGCACATTGTTTTAAATACACAGTGGAACCTCGGTTATCGTTTGCCCTGGTTATCATATAATTTGGTCATCATTGACTTTTTTGGGGGAAATGTTTTCCCAGTTATTGTTCATCTGCCCAGTGACTTGCCGGTAATTTTGCATTCATCATTCATTCTGGCTTTGTTTCTGGCTGTTTCTCATTGATAATAATCAAAACAAACCAAAACATCATACTAAAGCGACGATGTGCAGCATACAGCCTCAAAACTGGTGTGAAAACAAATTGTCAGAGAACCCTGAGAACAGGTGTACAAAACAAAGGCTGCTGGCTGGACCACACCAGCACTCTCTAAAACAGAGCGTAAACCTGTAAGAGTGATGTTAAATGTTCATTTATCCATTTTATTAGTCTTTTGTGTTTATTTCTCAGTGTGTTCTGTGTGTAAAACGATAGTTATTCTATATAAAATGTGTTTTTGTTAATATTTTAGAGTGTCTGGAACAGATTAACTGTATTTACATTATTTATGTGGAAATATTGCTTCAGTTATTTGTTTTGGTTATCACTAGACACTTTAGAACCGATTAATGACAAAAACTGAGGTTCCACTGTATTTATTTTAATTTAATATATGTTTTTCCTTCTTCTGGTACTTTCTACCAGCCTCGACATATTTGGAGTCTTAATTAAATTGAGAACTTGGCTGTAAGGACATCACACATCACAGTCTTAATGAAAGTGTGTCAGACTAGTTATGAACTAAAAAAGTGAATAAAACCTCACCACTATGGTCAGACACCAGCGGGGATGTTTGAAGATTGATCTTAGATGATTCTGCTATATTTATGAAGCTTGTCATCACTAAAACGAATTCTAGATCAGCACTTCCTGCTCCAAGATGGTCGACGCAGCATTCAGCTACACAAGTTAATTTTTTTAGTGTCATAATGTTGACTGATGGGTTTTTCACTGGTCATTGATGTTACTTCAGCATTGTTCTAAATTTGCTGCACTGATGAGGCTGCCTGCAGATGTGCCTGTAAATGTTTTTTTGTTTTTGTTTACGGATTGTCTAAAAATGGCTATACTCAAGTAATGAATTGGTCTATTACTACTCTAGTCCACTACTCTGAGACCTATATTAAGTTCTATACGGAACCACCGGTGGTTTCAAATTCGCATTCTTTGCATTCAACAGTTCATAAATTTTATATTTCATAAACTACATACAAGTTGAAGGTGTCATATGAAAGCTGCAACTGTCCACTTTTCAGCTTTCATTTATGCAAATATTGAGACATCTAATGTGGAATTTGCTTCAAATAAACTGCGCCCAAAAATGTAATGCAGAAATATGAATATGATTAAGAATTATTATAATTTAGTAATATTGATATTTCAATCAATATGTATAAATCATACATCAAATTAAAGGGTTGATTCTCAGGATTTTGAGAAAAATAACTATTAAGCTGTCAAGTGTTTGTTTCTTTAATATTAGGAAATATCTGGAATTTATAATCGCTTTTGCTTTTAATCGCTTGTAATTTATAATCACTTTTACTGCTATATGTCCATGTTTTTACAACTTTGATATATTATCTTGATATTATTGAATTCCTGTTGTTGTTCTGAAACTAACAAGCCCTCGTTTGTGTCTCTATGACATTCGAGTGCAAAAAAATCCAAGATTTATTGTCCTTATGCATGGGAAAAATATACCGCCTCGAAGGGACCTTTATTTTGAAACTTCTCAACCGTTCCTTCAGACGTCATGTGACATTAGCACAACTTGATTGGCTGGTTAGCTAAGGGTGTGCCCTTTCATTTGATACCTCACTTGAGCTGATCAACCAATAGACAGTCTACCGGAGTCTTTGGCATTTAAATCCCTATCCGAAGTTGATGACGTCAGAGCACGTTTCGCGGTTTTACCGGAATTGCAGCCGTGAGTTGTGTAATTTATGAAAGAAAGTAAGTTTATACACTGTTGGGGAAGTTTTGGTTGAACTAGATTGGGAAAATTGTTTTATTGTTCTGATATTTAAACCTTACAGATGTAAACAAAACCCGTGTCTCTGTCCGTGGTTGCAGCTCGCGCTTCCGGTGTCTGATGAGCGATCTAATGATTTGTGTGATATGTCTTAGCTCTGACAGTCACATATGAGCAGTTAAAAGTTGTTTCTAGTTGAGGAAAGTATTTTATGGCTGTTTTTAGCGTTTTGACTAGGTTTAAATGCCAGTTATGACCTCATGTGACCTTTGTGGTGAAATGTGTATGAGACTTATAGGACATGGTTCTAATGGTACAGATGTAATGTAAATTTGTACTAATGTGTGTAAAAAGCTGTTTTTAGCTTAGAAACAGAAAATACTTTTAAATGAACTTGAACTTTGAACTTGAACTTCAAATTTAATTAAAAAAACAGGAAATAAAGTTGTGCACTCAGATTTTTTTCTAGTACAAGTTTACATATAAATACACACATCTGAGCCACAAACTGGATCACAGATGGTCTAAATACTGTAATATAGAGTATAAAAAAAATATTTTAAGAAAAAATATCACTGAACACCTACTTTTTTTTTTTTTACATTTAGAAGCCAAACTTTAGAAACTTGAATCACTCTTATGATACAAAACACATTATTCTTCTAACTTGAAGGGTTCTTGAACAAAAAACACAAACAGTTTGCATTTATTCCATGCAGTTAGGGAGTAATAATACTTAAGATTAGACCGTGAAAATTCAGGCGAAAAACTAAGGAAAATACCCCTGGAGTGTAAGAGGTTAAGAGAATGTTTCTAGATTTTTTACAGAAATCACCACTCTGTTTAGGTGACTATTTTTGGTCTGTCAATCTTTAGCCTCACAAGTTCAGTTCAGTCAAATTTGGATTCCAAACATATTTTTCTGGCTGATCTACCACGTCTGAAGCTTTGAGTGCATCATTTTTTAGTCTTCATGTGTGTACTCATTGTACTTTTTTAAGAAAAAGTGATGGAGGCATCCACGGAAAGTTTCCAGGCATCTTAACCTGAATTATCAGCGTAATCACTACGTTAATAAATTAATAAGTAAAGGACTGGACTTTTGAAGAATTGATTCCAGTCTCTGAAATGAATCAAACGATGATTCAGAGAAATATTGACCGTCCACTCATTCGATCAGAGGCCAAAGTCTGAACTCTGGTTAAAAAATAACCAACTAAAACACAAATGTAGAGCTGTGACCTCAGGATTCAAATACGAGCTGGTCATTTACAGCCCTGTGACATATTGGCAGCACTGTTTGTCAGCCAGGATGTCATTGGTCCACTATTCAGAAATAGAAATACATTCTATGACTCATCAAAGTCAGAGGACAGCGTTTATGAATACTTTTCATAATTAGTTTGACTTTTAGTGGCGTTTTTACTTTTATCATGCAGTGTTTGTGTTCCTGTGGTTTTTCAAAATGTCTCCATAAACAAAGTCATTCGGAGTGAAATTCTACCATCACAGTACACTCAATAGCCACTTCATTAGGTACGCACACCTTGTATCTCCACTCATTGTCCGTTTTAGCTGATAGCGTACACTCTTTTATGCTTTTATTTTATTAGCTGTGGAAATAAAAAGCAGAATAAAAGTGCAGTAAAATGTGCAGAAGATTAATTTACTTATTTTTAAATCAAAATATATTTGCACACATACAGTATATGCATACATAAACACAATACATACTAACACACCACCACCACATCAGTGTCACTGCAGTACTGAGAATGATCCACCAGCTCTGTGGGGGGTCCTGACCACTGAAGAACAACAAAGTATACAAAGAAACAGATGTACCGCTGTTAGTACACATAGTGCACTTATATGGTGGGTGGAGCTAAAATGGGTCATGTGTATGTACCTAATGACCAGTGAGTGTAGTTTACAGTAGTTTTGATAGGAACCGGACATCTGAAGTGGTTTAAAGCTTATTGTCATGAAATGCTTATGAATACACAGCCTGGTGATGGCTAGGAGAAGATTTTGGGCTTTAGTTTTGGTGTTCTAAGGTAAAATAGTCACTAAATTGTGTTTTATGTGTGTTATTACTTATAAAACTCGCGGGTAGGTTCACTGAACGACTCACTTGTTGGTGAAAGTCATAATAAGACAGTTTGATGAGATGCTCGCGGGCCAAAAAAAGTGCCAACTTCAGCTCTCTGCCACATTAAACCCGTCTGATTTGACCTGTCAGCTAATTAGCGAAGCCTTCATCTGAAGAATTCAGAGCCCTGAAGAGTGAAGACTCATCCCTGCAGCCGGTGGCTCAGGAGGAACCCAGCGCCACGTGCCCGGACTAGTAGCTCTGTTCTTAATTATGTTTCAGGCAGAATCTCTGAAATAAGGCTGATACAGCAGATCACTGAACACTTGGGTACCCCACGTGTAGTGCACCTGGCAGGAATCTCATCATGCAGAGATCTCAGCAGTCAGGAGTCTCAGTAGTATTCCTTCAGTGCTATGGCTACGTTCACATTACCAGGCTAAAGCGACTCAAATCCGCCATAATGTGTCTCAGATCTGATGTTTTCAGGCTGTGTGGATGTCAAATCTTTTCTCATCTGAGTCACTTTCATATGTGGTTCTAGATACGTATCCGATCCGTAGTCATGTGACTTGAATGTGATGGTCAGATCAGATTTCATGTCTTTGTGCTTGTACACATGTGTGTAGTGTGTGAGGCAGCGTTGGCTTCTCTCGTTT
>BRDA01011261.1:26692-36692 GCA_036984385.1 Crenuchus spilurus | reverse complement strand
TCTCTCTATCTGCTGCCCGATTCAATCACTCTCAAGATCACCCTGACACCAGGCCAACCACTCACCCCCTCAGCCAATCACACACAACAGGACACACATGCAAAGTGTGAGGTCAAGACATGACCAGCGGCTCTACGGAACTCAACACTAAGACCCACACACAGTCCACACTGCTTTAACATGATGTAACGGTCATGCAACCTTGGAGCAAGTTGCACCAAAAACATTATGTCCAGAAGTTTGTGGACACCCTTAATGAATCATTCAGCTACGTTAAGTTGCTGACACAGATGTACATGCACAGCTTGTCTAGTCCCTGTAGAGAAGTACTGCCAATAGAATAAGACTCTATGGAGCAGATAAACATGAACATACTGGCACCACTGGCGCCAGGTGTGGGCTAGAGGGGTATAAAGCCCCCCAGCATTGAGCTGTTGAGCTGTGTTCTCTGGAACGATGGCGCTCCATCCTGTACTTTTGGCATGAGTTGGGGATGATGCGGGTGGTGATCATCCAACATCCGGACCTCACTAATGCTCGTCAAAGCTCGTCACAGCAATGCTCCAAAATCTAGTAGAAACTCTTCCTTGACCAGTAGAGACTATACACCTGATTTCGAAATTTACAATGAATGAGCAGGTGTCCCAATACTTTTGTCCAAACTGCGTATAACATATATAATACAAGTGTTCCGGCTAGTGTTATTCCACTGACTGCTGGCTGAAAAGTCGCCAGAGTTTTACTGGACTTTGGAGTTCTAGTAGAGTCCATCGAGTCATGTGTCACAGCTTCCAGACGTTGAGATGATTGTGGCAGTTGCAGCTGAGACACTAAGTGATTTGCAGGAGCTTTAACATCACACACCTCTGAAGGTCACTTTCATGTTGGTATCAAACAACTGAAGCTACATATATGTTTCAGGATGCAGCCTGGCAGCTCAAACACAGAAGCCCAGACTCTGAAGGTCAGCTCTTGGTGGCACTGTTTGAGCTGAACCTGGGCATGGGCACCGACATGCCTGGGCTCATTAAAGACAGCTTGCAGCTTCCTGTTTGGCTGCTGTGATAGCGCAATCAGAAGATGGAAAACGATGCCCTGTGGACGGTTATGGGTACTGGAGTGCCATGACCGGTTCAAGTCTCTGATCTGTGCTGTAATTACACTCGTTAGCGCAATTACCACAAACAAAGCACCTCCTCTGGCATTTCCTGTTTAGTGGGCCGCTCCCTCCAGACAGCAGATCCACATCACAGCAGAAAAGCACAAACATCACTAATGCTGTAGTCTGAGAACACAGCAAAGGCAGAAGAATGAAGTACAGTATGTGGTTATATTAATACAGTACTTACGGCATTCCGACCACAGCTGACTGCGTCTCATGCTTATAAAGCTCCTGGAGCAGAATAATGTGCCTGACATGTAGCTAAACACTAACATCAAACAGGCGACGGTCACAGTGCTGCAAGTGTCATATACAGACTCTTACATACTGTACATACAGTATACTGTCCATCCATCCATCCATCATAGCATCTCTCTCCATACACTCTCCCTCATCATGCAGACACATTCTTTTCATACACTCGTTATCAGTCTCTCTCTCTCTCTCTCTCTCTCTCTCTCTCTCTCTCTCTCTCTCTCTCTCTCTCTCTCTCTCTCTCTCTCTCTCCCTCTCCCTCTCCCTCTCCCTCTCCCTCATTTATCTCAGGGCAGAAGTTTAAGAGATAAGAGCTCTTTAGATGCACTTGCTCCTGAACTCCAAAAACTCCTGTTGCGATTCAGCTTCTTCAATTTCTCTGATTAACTACTTCAGACACACAAGCTTCACTGTAAGCATGTTTAGGTGCTGCTTATATGACAATGTTAACTTTATCAGCCTTCCTAATCATGAGTATCAGAACTATTAGAAGACTAAACTGCACAAATCCTAAAAAGATGAATACTAAGATCAGTCTTCTACCAGCCCTGCTGCTGTCTGCAGTGTCTGTCTGTAGCCGTCAGGTTTTATTAATTATTAAAGCTCACTGTAAGCTCTATAGTTGTCAGTAATGCAGCTGCAGTTCTACCGATGATCATTTCTGATATGATTAGTTGATCCACAGACTTTTCAGTTGGTACATATAAATAAATAAATGCTGTGTATGAATGATGTAATATTTTCACTGTAATGTCCACTCTTATGCCCATTTAAGCTCGCTCTAATGTGTCTGCTGGCACGACTCTATATTATCACCAGTCTGTGTGTGCCAGCGCTTGAGTCTTGTAAAATACCACCAGGTCAAAGTGGACTCGTCTCTCACTCATGTCCGAGCTTTTCAGGGACAATACACCTCTGAACTGAACTCTTAGCCTGCAAGCCAGAAGACAAATTAGACTGTCACTCACAAAGTCCTCACCGTCAGCCTCCTGCTGAGTGTCTGATATTAACCTGCCTTCACTCGGGTCATGATCACACTGAGCCCTGTGCGCTAAGAGGCCGGTGAGTTTTAATTAGGAGCTGAGGCTTAGAACCATCATCAAACAAGAGAGACACCAGGGAAGAAGGGAAGAGGCGGCTAGTGCTGTAACTCTTCTATGAATTTCAGCACTGGACAGCAACCCCTGGTTTTGGGGTAGTCTTTTCCTTGCTCATCCAAGGAATTAGCTACTCTAGCACCAGGTTTGGGATCCATCAAGTTGCCCCTTGATCACGGAGTTCTGATTGAGACTCTAGAACCTGCTTTGTACTAGATAAGTTTGTATATTGCCTCTACAAGGCACGCATCAAAACCACTGCCACTGTGAAAGTCTACACTGATTAGGCCTTGAGAGTTGCCAGTGACACCAGCATGATCGAGACGTCACAGCATAAAAACAAAGCCATGTTCCGCACTGCCATCAACTTCCATTGCAAGCTCTGGCTTGGACATCTATGTTAATTGATGGCGTATGTTGATAGAGTAAGTACAAACAAAGACATGCTCATTTACATTTGATATAACATTTATATTTCCATATCCGAGAAAAAAAAAAGGCAAGAGGGGTGAGATGCCTGCGAGGAAGCTCCACAAAATCCTATGAACACTGCCACCAAATGGACAAAAAGGAACCTCACACCTGCTTTTCATTGTAAATTGTTGTATATAACACAAAAGTGACCATTAAACGTTGTCTGGACTTAACCGAGGTCAGTGTAGGCAAGTCTGTCCATGTTAAAGCCATTGTAGGAATGATCCCAGGCTGTTATTTGAGTCATAAAAGAGCAACCTGTAGATGCCTGTTCATTTTGAAGGGCAAGACTTTCAGTGGTCCTGATGGATTGGTGGACAGATAAATTTAAGTGTCTTTTTAACATTCCATCTTTCCTAGATCCTACCTGAGCTGGCAGCTTCAGGTATCTCCCGCTGTAACACTGTACTACAGTGCTACGGTATATAGAGACTTCAATTGAATCCACAGGGTAACCTTTAAATCATTGACATCTTTACGAATATGAATTGGTGGGTGTGGACCCGGGGCTACGTTTACACTTCAGTTACCGGGTCTATGTATTATTCATGCATGTGTGTCATTTAAATCCTGGTCCCCAAGCTATTTCCTCAGGTGTTATCAGAAACACTATGAAGCAAATACACTAATATGCTGAAATCTATACGCCCTGCTGCATATGGTGCATGTAAATGCATGAGCATATGGCTGCTGTCAACTAGGTCGAGAGCGAGAGCGAGAGAGAGAGAGAGAGAGAGACAGAGAGAGAGAGAGAGAGAGATCCACTTGGCAGCAATGTAACTAATCACTCACATATATATACACACAGCTGGTGTTGACTTCTTGAGCTGTAAGGCTTTCTGCTGCCCACTTTCATCTACTCTACCCCTAGTGCCAAGCTACTGGCCAGAAACCCCACACAGCACAGGTGTTCACCATACCTCCACCCTCATTCCCTCTACACCCATCTGTCCATCTCATTCCTCCTCTCATCTTCTCTTAGTCTGTCTTTGTACTGGTCTACATCACAGTCACTTGGTAAACATTACCAGAACACTGCAGGAGCTGTGAAATCTGACTGGAGATGGCAAACTTCTCTGGACACAGTGTTAAATCACTAGACCAGAAGATAATCAAACATTTTAATCACTAGAACAGGAGATATTAGTCCACAAACAACCTAAATCAACAGATCAACTATATCTTTGAATACAAAAAAGTTCCCTGTTTCAACATTAATAAACAATGAGAAGTAAGATACTCGGGCATCACTGAAATTTGGAAAATTTTTATTTGATTTTTTAAAATATTTTATTATGAGGCCATGTGACTCAAACCTTCTATTTACATTTATTTAGATTTATTTCTACAGACCTGGATCAGGTTTCCACACACAAGCCAAACGTTGACCAGCAGAAATGCAGAAATGCAGACAAATGTGCTCGAGACCAGAGCAGAACATTTCAGCTTCAAACCAAATCAGATCCGACTTCAAACCAGCAGAGGAGCAAACAGGCTAAAGCCGTTAACTCCGTGTTCAAGATGCTCTCTGATGTTTGTGGATCTCCAGGCCAAAGTCTTTCCATCTCTCTCTCTCTCTCTCCATCTCTCTTTTGCTCTCGCTCTCTCCATCTCTCTCTCTGAACTGGAACTCTCAGAAAGCTCTCAGCTTCCTGGTTAAAAGCCAGGTGGAAGATTCTATTCCTGTGCAAAAACTCAGGAACAGCAGGAGCTACAGAACCATACTGAGATCTTACAACACAGGTGGAGCAGAGGGTGGAAACAGTGTGTGTTTTGACTCTGTAGTGGAAAAGCCAAAACCAGACTACAGAACCAACTATATATATATATATATATACACACACACACAAACACACGCTCACACACACACGCTCACACACACAAGCTCACACACACACGCTCACACACACACGCTCACACACACAAGCTCACACACACACACATTCCAAAGAAATTTGAATATCATGGAAAAGTTGATTAATTTCCATAATTTTCAAATTTGTGCCACCAGATCCAACAACAAAGAAGAGCTGACAGCAAGCATCAAGGAATTCTGGGCTTCCATAACTCCCAGGCAATTCCACAGGCTGATTGCCTCAATGCCACGTCGCACCCAACCAAGTATTGAAGATTGACATATCGTTTTGAAAGTACCATATTTTGATTGATTTGATGTGATCCTAATTTCTTTTTTTTTCTGCAAAAACAGAAGTAGTTTGGGCCGATTTCTCCACAGTATTCTAATTTTTTGAAATCCTATTTTCATGGGTTTTATGAGCTGGAAGCCCAAATTATGTGAAAATAAACACATAAATACTTGAAATTGTTAAAATTGCAGGCCCTGAATCTATAATCTATGAAAGTTTAACTTTTTGAATGGAATTATGGAAAATAATAAACTTTTCCATGATATTCTAATTTTTTTGGAATGGGTCTGTATATATATATTTGTATATATATATATATATATATGTCTGTGTGTGTGTGTATATATATATATATATATATATATATATATATATATATATATATACACACACACACACACACACACACACACAGACATACACACACGTATGTGCACACATACAGACACACAGTGGTTCTTGATAGTTTGTGAACCCTTTATAATTTTCTATTGTTCTGCATGAAATTTAATTTTGAGTTTGTATAAATTACTACTCATACAGACACACATACATACACAATCCATATGACACATCTGTAGGATTCCGTGTCCTGATAAGGTATAAATAGAAAAGTGGCATCAGTGGCACTTACTTGATATAGTAGGGCACTTTATTCTGGGATACGGCTCTCTGCCAGGGCAACTGGACTGAAGCTGTTGGACACACACACACACACACACACACACACACACACACACACACACACACACACACACACACACCATTAATTAATCAGAACAGCTTCCACATTGGTGCTGATGTATGTAACTTGAAAAAAAAGGCTCCGTTAACAGCGCTAATCTTAGGCTGTTCATCTATTCAGTAACACTTTTTATTACCTTTCATTTCAATAAAGTTCCACAGGCAGCCCTACTTGGCCTTCGAAAAATGGTATTAGCTTTTAATTCACACCACATTAGTCATAGCTGGCCTGGTTTATATGACACTGAAACAGAAGTGCTTGTGAGAATCAAGGACTGCGCTGTTTAAAATTAGCTTGTTTATGAGATCCATACGCTATTGGCTGTGACCCATTCTTACCTGTGTAGGCTGTGGGAGAAACTGCACTGAGATGACATAACAACCTGCATCACTCTGAGCAGACAGGACTCGGGTAAACCGATTCCAGGATGAGGTTTGTGTTAGCCGTTAGCTACATTAGCTTTATAGTTTCACTGCAAAACTACAGACACCAACATCATGTCTGATTGTCTGTTTGGAGGGATAATAGTTATACTTCAGAAGACGGGATGTAAAGATATCCTGGAATAAAAGTGTCCTGAGCAGAGAATGAAGACACAGACCCTCTGTGTGTGTGTGTGTGGTTCTGTGCTCTTTGTTTTCATAGCCGGCCCGGTTGTGTGTGAATGTTAGCCCTAGCACTCTAGTGACTTGTGACTCGATTCAAACTCAAAAACTAGCGATTTAAGACTCGACCTGGACTCACAAACCAGACAAGCAAGACTTGCACAGTGACATGTGACTCGTTTTAGAGCAAAAACCCATCACTTGACTGCGAAACCTCAGGAACTTAAGACATGCTCTCCAGAGGCTCAAAAGACTCGTGACTCAGCTCGTATGCAGTGATTTGTAAACATCTGTGGAAAACACCAGCCCCTGCTGGTCAGCAGTAAAGACATACAATAGCCAACAGAGTCTCTCCATCACCACACCGCAGTTAATAAATGATGACTTTTGAAACGCTCTAAAGGTCAATAACAATATTTCTCGTAATATTGTAAGAGGCAGCTGGCATTTCCAAATAATGTTAAAAAATAATCAAACAAACAGAGAAACAAGGTTTGCGGTGATGATATGCTGTATGTATGCCGTGCACTGCAGGTTTTACATGAAGTGAAGATTGGTGGGCTGTTCATATTTTTCGGCAAAACCTTTCAATCGTGAGCCGCTATTTCTAGGAAATGGGAGCGATTACTTTAGCTAAGGCTTTTAGTCTCCATCTAGCTGTGTGCATTCTACCATGAGAACCTCCAGAGTGACATCCTGGGCTGTGTCTGAGAGCTCTTATACAGGAAATTTGCCCAACAGTGATCTGAGCTTCTTACATTTCTGTGAACTGTTACAGAGTGGAATTCAGTGAGCTGAGCGGAGACGAGTCTCAGGGGCTGGGCTCACCGGCCAGAAACACAATCACTTGTGACTCAATAAATGGACAATTCATGTTGTGGGGCAGTCAGTGTTGAAGATGTCTGGCAAGTCAGATCTGTTAGGCAGTGGTCTGCAAGTCCATGCAAGTGGGCCCGTGTGGGTTACAAAATTCCATTTTTATAAACATGATTTTGGTTTTAAACCAAAACTAATAACAGGACCACAAATGTCCTGTTATGTTGGGTGTTCTAAAGCCAATCCTCAGCTGAAATGAAGTAGGTTTGTTTTATTTAAGTTTGACATTCACCACAGGAGGAATCTCCTAGACTGGCATTAACCACAGCAGGAACCCCTTCACACTGGCATTTACCACCAGAGGAGGAAACTTTCAGACTGGCATTTACCAACACAGGAGAAACCCCAGCAGACGGGCATTCACCACAACACTGGCATTTACCACCACAAAAGGAAGCCCCAGACTGGCATTCACCACAGGAGGAACCCCTTCAGAATGGCAATTACCACGACAGGAGAAACCCCTGCAGATGGGCATTCACCACAACACTGGCAATTATCACCACAAAAGGAACGCCCAGACTGGCATTAGCCACCAGAGGAGGAAACTTTCAGACTGGCATTTACCAACACAGGAGAAACCCCAGCAGACGGGCATTCACCACAACACTGGCAATTATCACCACAAAAGGAACCCTCAGACTGGCATTAACCACAGAAGGAAAAACCTAGACTGGTATGCACCGCAGCAAGAACCTCCTTGACTGACATTATCCATAGGAGGAACCCCTTCACACTGGCATTTACCACCACAGGAGGAACCCCCAGACTGGCATTCACCAAAGGAGGAACCCCTTCAGAATGGCATTTACCACCACAGGAGAAACCCCTGCAGATGGGCATTCACCACAACACTGGCAATTATGACCACAAAAGGAACCCTCTGACTGGCATTAACCCCAGGAGGAAAAACCTAGACTGGCATTATTATGCACTACAGCAAGAACCTCCTAGACTGACATTATCCACAGGAGGAACCCCTTCACACTGGCATTTACCACCACAGAAGGAACCCGAAGACTGGCATTCACCACCGGAGGAATTGCTTAGACTGGCATTCACCACAGGAGGAACCCTTTCAGACTGGCATTTACCAACACAGGAGAAACCCCTGCAGATGGGCATTCACCACAACACTGGCACTTACCACCATAAAAGGAACCCCCAGACTGGCATTAACCACAAGAGGAACCCCTTCAGAATGGCATTTACCACCACAGGAGGAAACCTTTCAGAATGGCATTTACCACCACAGGAGGAACCCCTCCAGATGGGCATTCACCATAACACTGGCATTCACCACCAGAGGAAGCCCCACCCTCTCCACAGAAATGCTCCACTCACTGTTTATGTCTGAAAACAGCAGGCGAGGACTCCTGGCTCCTATATACACACACATACCACTGTATCAGTACATCATATCACTGCCACTGTGATAGTGAAATAAATGCGCAAGTCAGAAGCTGATTCACAGCCAGGTAAAGTTCTGCTCATTCTGAATGCTGATGTGGTTCTGTACTGGTTATGAAATATGAAGTAAGCCTGGCCTTGCTCTGATGTGTGTCTGGTCTACTGAAAACAAACCTCCTGAAGACTACACAGAGAGGTGTATCCCTGATGTACCCACAGGGTCATGTTTGTGACCTAATGTGTTTCCTGAAACAGCAGAGCCTCAGAGTCTAAAGCAGAGGAGCGAGAGTGACGCTGAGTTATCACCGCCTGCTGAGAAGACTACACTCCTGCACTGCTCCTCTGTCTCTTAATGAAACGGAATCGCAAAGTGTGGAGGAGGAATAACTAATGTTTAAACACCAACATCTCTCTAAAGGCTGATTTACACATCTGTGTCTCTGAAAACATGCTGCTGTCATCTGAGGTGTCGACCAACGTGCCTGAGAGTAGTGTGCACATGTCCGAGTGAGACTGTACAGAGAGTCTCCATCCATGAACACTCACTGAAAGAGTGTTCAACTCTTATTTTTAAAATATTTTAAAATGATAACCTCGTACCCAGTTTTCTATGCAGTTCTTGCACTGTGGGGTTTTGATGTTTGGGATCTGATGACTGCCACGCAGATGTGCGGATGGTGCTCATTTAATTTCATGATAGTTCTGCTTAGAGTTATTTGGAACGTGTCCCACCCCCAGTGCTACTGACCAGCCAATCACCATTCATCATGAGTGAGACCTTCTTAACTGCATCTGAGCATGAGAATGCTTATAATCAATATTAAAGTGAGAGTGACTGTGTGTGAGTGAGAGAGAGTGAGCATGTGAGTGAGTGTGAGTGAGAGAGTAAGAGTGAGAGAAAGAGTGAATGAGAGTGAGAGCGTGAGAGTGAGTGTGAGAGTGAGTGAGAGAGTGAGTGAGTGAGTGAGTGAGAGAGTGAGTGAGTGTGAGAGTGAGTGAGAGTGAGAGTGAGTGAGAGTGAGAGTGAGTGAGAGTGAATGAGTGAGTGAGAGTGAGCGAGCGTGTGAGTGAGCTGAGAGAATGAGTGAGGTGAGAGAGTGAGTGAGGTGAGACAGTGAGTGAGGTGAGAGAGTGAGTGAGAGAATGAGGTGAGAGAGTGAGTGAGAAAGTGAGGTGAGAAAGTGATGTGAGAGAGTGAGTGAGGTGAGAGAATGAGTGAGGTGAGTGAG
>BRDA01011260.1:53359-86257 GCA_036984385.1 Crenuchus spilurus | reverse complement strand
ACAATTTGTTTAGTTTCCCAACTTTTTTGAAATCCGGTTTGTATTTATAGATATTTGTGAGGGAAGCATAAATTAGCAGAGACATATTTTTCACCATGAGTCAGAGCACAGCACTTTTTTCTCCTGCTCATTCATATGATCTGCAATTCATACAGCGTCCTCCATAATTATTGGCACCCCTGGTTAAGAAGTGTTCTTTGGCTTCTAATAAATTCTTTTTTTTTTTTTTTTACAATAGCAGACAACAATGCAAAAAAGAGAAAAATCTAAGCTTTACTTTAAGTGCCTTTATTTGATGGGAAAAAAATCACACATTAAGAAATAAATCTTTTAAATGAAATCATGTGTGCCACAATTATTGGCAGCCCTGGTGTTAGTACTTTGTACAACCTCCTTTTGCCAACAAGACAGCACTTAATCTTCTCCTATAACTCTTCACAAGATGGGAGAATACAGAAAGAGGGATCTTCGACCATTCCCCTTTGCACAACCTCTCTAAATCATCCAGAGTCCTGGGTCTTCACCTATGCACTCTCCTCTTCAGTTCGCCACACAGCTTTTCTATTGGGTTGAGGTCTGGGGACTGAGATGGCCATGATAGGAGCTTGATTTTGTGCCTTGTGAACCATTTTTGAGTAGATTTGGCCACATGTTTAAGGTCATTATCTTGCTAAAAGACCCAGTGATGACCCATCTTCAGCTTTTGGGCAGAGGCCACCAAATTCTGATTCAAAATGTCCTGATATTTCAAAGAGTTCATGATCCGAATGTATCCTTACAAGGTTCCCAGGTTCTTTGGAGAAGAAACAGGCCCACAGCATCACTGATTCTCAGCCATACTTAACAGTGGGCATGAGGTGTTTTTCGGCGTACTCATCCTTGGTGTTACGCCAGCCCCATTCAGAGTGTTTGTTGCCAAAAAGCTCTATCTTGGTCTCATCTGATGAAAGCACATGGTCCCAGTTAAAATCCCAGTACCGCTGCGACTATGAGTATAACTCAGGAAAGGCTTTCTACTGCATGTCTCCCAAACAGCTTGCTGGCATGTAGATAGTACCTGATGGTTGTTTGGGAGACCTCGTAACCCTAAGATGCTACCATTTGATTAAATTCTCTTACAGTGAGCTTTGGAGAATGTTTTACTTCTCTTACCGTCTTTCTCACTGTGTGTGGTGGCAAGATACACTTGCATCCTCTTCCAGGCTTGTTTGTCACAGTTCCAGATGTCTTTAACTTTTTGGTGACTGCTTTGACTGTAGATAGAGGCATCTGCAGGTGAGTGGCTATTTTCTTGTAGCCATTGCCTGATTTATGAAGGTCGACACACATCAGCCTTACCTGAATCTTGTCATTCCCATCTTTAAGAATGAGTAAGAGAAATAGGCCTCTGTAATGCCATATTTATACCCCAGGGAAACGAGAAGTGATGAATTACTAATTAAAGGTTGCTAGATACTTTGATCTACTTTATAAACTACAGAAATTACATAAATGGTACAAATACATTTATTTCCAAGAAATTGTTAAGGGTGCCAATAATTGTGGAACATGTCAGTTTATGGAAAATAAAAATTTCTTAGTCAGGATTTTTTCTTTAATTTTTTTTTCCACTTGAGTTGAAGGTTGCTTTTTTCTTTTTTTTTCAGAGTGAGATTATGCTTCTGCAATAAAAAAAATATTTATTTTAACACATTTTAACTAGGGGTGCTAATAATTACGGAGGGTGCTGTATGATAACAATATGCCAGTGGAGGATTTGCAGTCGTGGAATGTGTGAAAAATGCTCATTTTCTATAAACAAAAAGTGATCATATGACAAAAGACCTCTCACCTGAGTGTTTACACTTATCTCATGAATATTCAGTGTAGGAATGAATGATTGAAACAGAGTGTAACCTCACATTTCTTAAGCTCTAAGAATAAAACCACATATAATTTCTAAAAACTGTAATGACCAATGTGTAGCCAAAACCTCTGTTTATTCAGTGCAGAGCTCAAAAGTCTTGGCTAGAAATGTTTAGAGGGTGTTTTTTCACAATATATCAGCACATCTGAAAACGTTTACAGCAGATTTAATCAAAATATAGATTTATGACCATCTTACTGTTTTGACATTCACCTGCTGCATTAACAAACCACCACTAGTTTTTTTTAGTAAGGTTAAAGTTGACATCTTACTGACAGCTGTAGAAATGAGTGCAGGGCTGCTTGATATTAAAATTACAATTGTGATTCAGTTTTGATTCTACAGACTGTATTTGTGCTGTAAAGATCAACACAGCAGTGCAATAAAAGAATGACACCCACGGTGAATACATCACCACTGTAACCAGGCATGACTTCTTCTGTGTGTAGCTGCAAATGGCAATTTTCCACATTGATGGTCCTGCAAACAGACACCCTGTCACCATGCTAATAGAGTCTATTCTAGTCTAGTGACTTCACTAGAAGCAAGTACAAGATACTCCCATCTCTCACTGCTAATATGCTGCATCACTTTTGGTCATTTGTTAGCGCAATTAGTTCTTTTATACTTTAAGGTCAGAGTATACACAAGATAATTTGCCAGCTTAAAGATACAATTTTCCAATCTACTTTAAATGTTCCAACCTCAGAACTGCAAGTGTTGCATCATTTAAGGTGGAATGAAAAATCTTAATAAGAAACACATCTTCATTCTTGTGCGCAAGAGACTAAAGTTTAGCAAAGGTCAAGAGAAAACATCAGATCGGATACGTTTTACATAAAAGTTCAACTCCAAAAATTAGAATATTGTGAAAAAAGTTTTTTTTGTTGATACTATTTGAATAGTAATTTACTCAAAACTTCAAATGAAATGTGAGATTCTAAATTTCTGATTTTCATGAGCTATTAGTCAAACTGATTTCCAGTAAAACAACAAAGACTTGAAATATGTCACTTTACATGCAATGAATATAAATATATATGTTCTGAACTCATTAGACCACGTGCCCTTCTTCCATTGCTCCAAAGTCCAATCTTTAAACTCCCTGGCAAATTGAAGCTGTTTTTGCCGGTTAGCCTCACTGATAAGTGGTTTTCTTAAGGCTACACAGCTGTTTAGTCCCAATACCATGAGTTCCCTTCACATTGTGTGTGTGGAAATGCTCTTACTTTCACTATTAAACAAGTCCCTGAGCTCTACTGTTGTTTTTCTACAATTTGATTTCACCAAACGTTTAAGTGATAGCCAATCACAATCATTCAAGATTTTTTTTTTCTGACCAAATTCCTTCCTGGAAGATGATGTTCTACCCGATTTCAGTAATTTCAGCATCTCCTTAGATGTTTTCTTTGTTTGATGCCAATAATTTGACTCTTCTGAAACAGATTAACATATTTTTTATGACCACAGGATGTCTTTCCATTGTTTAACAAATGAGAAGCTACTCAATGCATCAGTTTGCTTAGTTAAATCAGGATGGTGACCTTTTTTGGCCAGGCAGTGTATATATCACCTAATTAAGTTTGTTATGAGAATATTTGACTAAACTAAGAAATTTGAGTTGGGTGAACCTCAAGTTGAATGAACTCAATAATGTTGTGCAGTAAGTTGCCTTAAAATTGTAAGCTGGGCTGACTTTTTTTACTCTGTATATTATAGGCTAAAATAGACATTTCAGTTCGAGTGTATTGCATGTTAAACTACATATCTCTTCATCCTTAGAATGATCATGAAGGAAGAAGAGTGAGGATCTCCTACAGTGATCTCAACTTGCAAAGGGTGGATGAGAACACAAACTACACTAACCGCATTAGCATTGCAGGGGACAGCGGTGGAGAAAACCTGACCATCATGGACATTAAGCTGTCTGATGAGAGGCAGTTTTTCTGCCAGGTCGATGGTCTGGCAGCAGGGAATAAAGAGGGCAAGTTCCACTTAAAGGTTTTTGGTGAGTCTGCTTCTCATATATAAAATATTAAATAGTCATAAAGAACCACTAATGGGTTGGGTTAATTGGCGACTACCACATTGGGAAAGGGAGAAAATAAAAATTAAAAAAATTCCAAATTCTTCCCCCTCCCTCTCCGCTGTGCTCCAGCCCTGCCTCCAAAGCTAATCCCCATAGAGGAGGCTGCTGCATGTGATGGTGTGCAGAAGAAGGAAGCAACCTGCAGCAAGCAATGATTGACACTATGTCAGACAGTTCTCCTGGCTCTGATTGATTGTTTTGATTTGTTGGATTTGATGGAATTAACACCAGGTGGAGCTAGCAAAAATCTAAATTTTTTTATCTGTCATGTACTACTGTCAGGACATATTGATAGTTTTAGGAAATATGATCAAATGATTCTACATGGATTATCCCTGACTTTAATATATGTTTAAAAGATAACAATAAGCTTTGCAGACTTTCTCTCAGAAGAAATGAATTTGTTTTGCTTTCTTCGGTTCCTTAGATGTTCCAGAGCCTCCTGTGATCGATGCCGTCCATCATGGAGTTTCTATAACAAGTTCTTTACCGTCTAAGGTTAGTGTGGATCTCAAACCGTCCCTGCTAGTTGCGATTGTCTCCTATTGAAATGTATTAGATGATCCTGTTTTGGACTTAATTTGTGAGATATCTCTGATGTTGATTAGATTGCGACTTGTGAAACGAGAAAAGGATTCCCACAGCCAAACATCACATGGTACCGCAACGATAAGCCACTGTATCGGGAAAATGGCAGTAAGTAAGAGAATAAACTTTGGTGAAAATGTGTTTTATATTAAGAAACTTAAAATAATACCAGTGTTTTTCAACCTCATTGCTCTTGATTACCAGACAATCATTTCAGCAGTTAGTATAAGGTAATATGTCCATGGTGTTAGATGTATGCTATAGCTGTAGAATAAATGAAAGCTGTAAATAAAGCTGTATTTAGGTAGATAAATGAATTACGTTTCTACAGCACTTTTTAAGACTCTCAAAATTATTTGACATTTAGGACAGACATTAGAGAGTCACCTCAAACACCATCAATGACCAGAATCCACCTGAATGATGCAATGACCACACAGAACACTCCTTTTGTCCCACAAGCATCACTTCAAGTACTAACCAGATCCAGATCTGCTTAGCTTCAGTGGATTTGCATGTTATGTTATTCAGGTGCTGTGACTGCTAGAAGTGTAGTAGAAATGATGGTGACAGTGGAGAATCCCTTTAATTATCATTCATCATATAATCCACAAACCTGTCGTCAGGCTAGGAAGCAATGTAGGCTAATTTGTATAAATTGGCTGTTTAAACCTTTTCAATCTAATTAGAAGCTGAATCATTACTGAGAGCTCATCATTTCCTGTCTATCAATTCAAATGAATGTCTTGTGTGTGTTATCTCAGAGGTGAACATGCTCACCCTGCTCTCCAAGGACTCCGCTGGTCTGTTCACAGTGCAGAGTGAGCTCCAGTATAAGGTGACAAAGGAGGACAAGGACGCACACTTCTTCTGCGAGGTCAGCTACTACGTCCCCGGGGCTGTCCGGACGGCTGAGTCCAAAAGAGTCAACATCAACGTGCACTGTGAGCCTCCACATCACATCACTACTCTTTATAAAGCCCCATGACTTCTTTATGATGGCCAATCAGACTGTCCTGACATTGTTCAGGGCTTGTGTATGGCTGAAACAAAACATTCTCAGATTTCTGGACTTTCCCTGAATTTTTATGATACTCTGAGTTAGTAAAGCTTGAATGTTTGACCTCCAGCATGTTTTTTGCACACTAGACATTACATGTTTGAGAAATTTCCAATAAAATTATTATGCTTGGATGTTCACTGCTTCAGTAAATGAAATAGTAAGAGTGTAAAAAGACATTTTCAGGTACTGCATGGTTTTAAGTTGTGAGGTCAAGATTCTGTTCAGTTTTTGATAACTTGTGAATCCTGATTCTACAAAACTCTCGTTAAAATATGATTAAGCCCTGCCTCCTCTTTGCAGAGTTAACCTTTAACATCCTGCTTGACCATTTGGTAGAGCACACTTAAGTCACTATATCTTTGTGAAGAAGGTGTTGAACTTAGCACACTGATTGTGTCATCTCTACCAATTGGTAGAGGTATGTTAGGCTACAAAAACATCCACTAGAGGTCAGAAATGCAAAATTTTTTTGTCTGAAGGCAAACTATCAGCTTCATAGGAAAACCACAAGGAATATACTGGATCAGATGCTGAAAAACTTTTAGTGCTGTTGCACCACCACACAGATGAGTGTGATGTTTAAAAAGTGAACAAAACTAACATGTTATTTCACAATTTTTGTAGTTTATGTTCTGATTTTACCATGAAGTGATGGTATGTTTTTATTATTGCCCCGTTGCCTTGAAAAATGTCACTTTATGTGTAATGAATATGAAATATATGACAGTTTACCTTTTTGAAATAAGTTATGAACACAAACGTTTTCACAATATTCTAATTTTTGGAGAATTTTCTGAAATTTTAATATCCTAAAAAAGTTAATTTTTGTAATCTGGAGATGCACTAGTATGTTGTGATGAAACATAACAATTACTATTACGAATAGTAATTTCAGTGTTTGCATAATGAACAACTGACTTTTATACTGGAAATGTTCAGAGATGTCTACAGAGGATTGAGGTTCAAAATTCAGTTTAAAGTGAACATTAGTTTATGCATTTAACAATTATTGATAACTACAAATGAAACCCCATTATTTTCCCACGCATATTTCTCCCCAATGTATTAGTAGCCAATTGACCCACCCACTCGTTGACTCTCCCTGTCAGTTGTAATGTCCCTGACTGTAGGAGGGTGCAGACTAACACAGGCCTCCTCTGATGCATGTGAAGTCAAGCTCCGCCTCTTTTAAAACTGCTGCTGATTCATCACCACAGGGTAGCCAACGCGCTCGGAGGAAAGCGCAGGATCCCCAGTTCTGATGTATCACCTGGCAGATGCCTGAGTCAGCTGAGATTACTTAGTAGTGCTGGGGAGAGAGTGCCATCTTACCTGCCCAGAGAGAGCACAGCCAATTTTGCTCTCTCTGGCCCCGGCTGTCAATGGCAAGCAGCATGATCGAGATTCAAACTCCCAATCCTCAGATCATAGTGACAGTCCACTGAGCCACTCAGTGTTGAAACATCTTTTTAAGGTTTTTTGTCCTAGTAGTATGCAGTTAGTACAAAAGACACAATCACTTGTCAAAAATTAAAAAATGAATGAATAAATAGTGGTCAAACCGTCATAATAGAGAAAATAGCTAGTAGAACCTGAGGTCAGGGTCGTGACATGGTATCTTTAAACTGACATTTGAATGGATGAGTAGACTTCATTCCAAACCCGTCCATTTTTCCCAACATTCCCTGTAAAAGTGACTTATTCAGCATCTGCAGAGCTGTGACATGACTGTGGAATTCCCGGCTTTGTCAGTCCTGACCGAATGACTCCCGGACTGAAGCCATACTGCCCTGGTAACACACGTCTGAATGGCTCACCATTTATGGCCTCTGCTGTTTTGTGTCCCGCAGACCCAACGACCAAAATCGAGATGTGGAGGGAATCGCACCAGGATCTGGTCAAAGAGGGGGACACAGTGGAGATCCGTTGCCGTGGCGATGGCAACCCCCCACCACTCTTCACTTTCAGTCGAGAAGTATGCCATCCACCCCCTTCTTTTCCTCTTTCTATTTTTTTATTCTTCTTCCATTCATTTTCTATTGGAGAGGGCGGTGTGGCAGTGAGAAAAGGCTGACATGTAGACATCTGGCCTGGAGAACACATGAACCCAGCAGTGATTAGTCAACACTGTCAGACATTAGGTTTATTGTCACATTTACATGCCTGTCCGGTCCTTTTTGAAAGTGTGTGCTGCCCCCGTGCTAAGGGTGTGTGCTGTTTAAAAAAATACTCTCAAAAGTTTGGTAACACAAATCCAGCCTGCGAAGCCACAATCTGTACATCCATGATCAAATAATTTGTACCAAATCACAGCCCCCACCAAATTAGATTAAAAAGAAATTGCGGTAATATTTTCCATTTAATATGTAGCATCACAAAAACATTTATGAATCAGTCATGTAGAAAAATAAACTTTTGTATGCTGTTAATAAATATGGCTTCACATACACTGAAAATTTTATTTTATTTTATTTTATTATTTAAAAAAAAAAAAAAAAAACTAAAAAAAATTATTTTACAAAAATCATCAAAATGTTGTCTTTCTTTCAAAAATCAAAGTGTCAAAAGTAGAAAAATAAACATTTCTATGCTGTTAACAAATAAGGCTGGACATAAACTGAAAATTAAAAGATTTAAATTTTTTACCAAAGAAAATAAATAACTTCCTAAAGAACACTTAAAAAATGTAAAAAAAAAATCATTAAAATATTGCCTTTGTTCCAAAAATACACTGTCAAAAAAAACTGTTTGGGGACACTTTTTTTTTTTTTCATTCAGCCAGCGTAGCCAAAATTCAGACATCCATGACCAAATAATCTGGACCAAATCAGGACATCTCCCACCAGATTAGATTGAAAGAAATTGTGGTAATATATTTTAGTGGCATATATACGTATTACATACACTGCTCAAAAAAAAAAATAAAGGGATCACTAAAATAACACATCCTAGATCTCAATGAATAAGATATTCCAGTTGAAAATCTTTATTTATTACATAGTGGAATGAGTTGAGAACAAAATAACATAAAAATGATCAATGTAAATCAAAATTATTACCCTTTAGAGGTCTGGATTTGGAATCATCCTGTTCCTCCTTTCACAAAGGAGGCGGTAGCGGTCCTGCTGCTGGGTTGTTGCCCTCCTACGGCCCCCTCCATGTTCCTGGTGTACTGGCCTGTCTCCTGGTATCTGCTCCATGCTCTGGACACTGTGCTGACAGACACAGCAAACCTTCTTGCCACAGCTCGCATTGATATGCCATACTGGATGAGCTGAACTACCTGAGCAACTTCTGTGGGTTGTAGACATCGCCTCATGCTACCTCTATGGTGAGAGAACTGACAAAATGCAAAAGTGACCAAAACATCAGCCAGAAAGGATGAGAACAGAGAAAAGGTCTATGGTCACCACCTGCAGAACCACTCCTTTATAGGGGTTGTCTTCTAATTTCCTCTCATTTCTACCTGTTGTCTGTTTCATTTGCACAACAGCAGGTGAAATTGATTCACAATCAGTGTTACTTCCTAACTGGATAGTTTGGTTTCACAGAAGTGTGGTTGACTTGGAGTTATATTGTGTATTTTAAGTGTTCCCTTTATTTTTTTGAGCAGTGTATATGTCACAAATAACCAATCAGCCTGTCTGAAACTTTAGTGAGTTATGCAGTGATGTACAGTAGTTATCAGAAAAATAAACATACTATCTTTACTGTGTAAGGAAACCATACGTCTGTGTTTATCATCATTTCTACAATGTTGATAAACAAGGCTGCACGTGAACTGAAAAATTAATTATTTACCTTTTTCCCCCACAAAAACATTTTTATTGTGCAAAAACCATCAGTCTTTATTTCATGCAGTTGCTGTATAAAAACCCTAAAATGCACATTCAGATGATAAATCTTAAAAATAGTGCAGTGTTATTGGGTTAATGTTGTAACATTGGCCCACATTGTAATTTAAGCAGAGGTGTTCAGACTTCTATAAAAGACTGAAAAAGAAGCCATGCTGTGAAAATGATAGCTCCTCACAATTTGAACTGAAAGTAATAATGGCCCTCATAGTGAGGCATTCTGCTGTGTTTTGTCCCTCCTGTAGCATTCAGACATCGAACTGGAGGCTGATCATGATGTGCTGGTTCTGAAGGATGTAAACCGCAGGCATAGTGGCACGTACCACTGCCACTCTCTGGACTCCACAGACCCCAGTGTGATGGGGACACTGAAGCTTACTGTACACTGTGAGTAGCTGGAGCTCCACACATTCCACACACTGGGGACTGAACATGGTCCAAATTTTCCAGTCAGACATCACAGCTGATTTTGTTAATTGGGTTCTGTTCTTTGTTATGGAACTGAGCTGACTTCAGAAATCAGGTGTTCTTGGAACAAATGCCTGTAGACTGCATTGGGTTTGTAGCTGGGGTTGTAATCTCTCAACTGAATCTTTCTTGTGTAAAAAAAAGTGTTTGATGTATTATTATGACCCTCCCAGCGCTGCTGTGTCCCTGGTCCTGCCTCTGTCCAGTCATGTGTTCTCTGTTTGTGTTTATGTATCTCCAAGTGCTATCAAGTCACCATTTGCTGTTTGTTTACATTTTTGTCCACATTTTGTTTCCACCCCATGTCAGGTGATGTCTCAGTGTTTACACTTGTCTCGTCTCTGTTTACAGGCTTGCTTGATCAGCACATGTCTGATTACATTTGCTTTTAAAAACCTTCCCAGTGTTTCAGTTGTCGTCCGTCACTGTATTGTCACCATAGAATTTGTGTTGTCTTTCTAGCATTGTACGTCAACTAGGTCATGTATGTTCATCACCCCATCATGAGTGTCTTCAGGTCAAGTGGGTCATTCCTGGATGTATTGTCATACAGTTACGTCACTGTATGTCTTCACATCATGTTTTTCAATCTACCATAGCCACAGCTTGCCTTTTGTTTATGTTCATTGAATAAAGTCTCATTTTCTAGAATCCCGCTGCAGTCCTACTCCTGCTAAAGCCACAGCCCAACTGACAATTATGTAAAAATTGTTCAACATGTTTGATTGATTCAAAACATGCCAGTCCATATGTGGAAACTTAACAGCCTGTTTTAATTTCCGCATTTTTGTGACATCATTAAATATATTCCACCATTCAGTCTACAGCAGCTTAGTTCAGCCAGTTCACACTGTAGTCATAAGTAGCGTTTCAGCCTCGACTTTTTATTGAATGAGAATATACAACAGGCAATACAATCATAGATCATTTACAAGTCTTAAAGGCACAGTCACAAAACCAGCACGTTCAATTATATGAGATAAAGAGTGCTATGAAAATCTGTGTTTGTAATGTATTTCAAAAACTTTTTCAAAAATGCATTACACTTAACGTGACCTTTCAAATCTGTTTTTTGTTTATGTTGATATTTTCAAAATTAATTTTTCTAATTAGAGATTCTCTATTTCTATTTTTCTTTCTTAAATGGTAAGCCATACTAATCAAGAAAAAAGTGTCACTTTATGTGTAATGAATATAAAAAAATTCAAAATATTCACACACAAATGTCATAAGTGGAATTTGGAAGTAGAGAAATGGCAGAAAAATGCAAAGGTGCTTTAATAATTATTTGTAGAAAACCATTCATTGTTTGGGGGATTTTTTTTTGCACAAAGTATCGAAAGTATTGAAACAAATTCTCAAATTTGTCAATGAGTTCTGTGAGTTTGAACTATCAAGTACTTTTACTTTTTCAAGTGCTTACAAGTACTTTCAGTACTTCTTAAAAATAAATTAATAAATATAAATAAATAACATTTAATATTGTATTTTGCTGAGAACTGCATGGGCTTAGACTTGGACTTCGACAAACTTTACTGTCATTTCGTATACAGCAAGTGTCATAGAACAAACTTTCCTTGCAAACTGGCTCAGCACAGGATTGAAATATAAGCTATATTAATATATATAAATATATACAGCAGCAGAAAAATACTATAAAGTGCAGTAGTGAGAGCTGTATAAAAATTATTTTTTAATATTTTCATTAAAGAGGGGTAGTAGTAGTAGTAGTATGGAGACTGCATTCAAGGCCATAATATCCAGTACAAGAGCCCTGGTATGTATCATGTTTTCGTTCAGAAGTCAGAGTTCAGCATTCTGATGACCTGGGCAAAAAGCTGTTACAGAACCTAATGGGCCTGCACTGAATGCTACAGAACTTCTTCCCTGAGTACAGCAGGGAGAACAGTCAATGGTGGGGGTGAGCTGGGACACAGATGGATTACAGAGATTTTAAAAAAGCACAGACATGAAAAACTGTGAAATATTTGGAAATGTGTCTGTGTTCTATCAGATAAACATTTTGTATTAAAGACAATTGTTTGTAATGTATAGCCAGAGTATTGACTGAGTATTGATTGGCTCTTGCGTGACAACCCTTGCTTACTTGCTAAACTTGCTCAGAAAAGCAGACAGTAATAACTCACACTGGGGACAATGTTCTTAAGCACAGATTATGTAAGTGTTCTTGTGTGTGTAGATCTGGACCCAGCTGTGGTGGTACCCAAAGACTCTGAGGTCATGCAGAAAGGGGAGAGTCTGACAGCCTCCTGTAATGCCCTGTCCTCTCTGGAGACAAATACTGTGTGGTACAAGGTACATTCACTCAGAATTCATCACCTGTTAGTCCTGTATATCCACCTGCTGTCATCCACAGTTGCCAAGTTGGAAAAAAATGTAGGGTCCAGTTTCCCAAAAGCCAGTTTACAGTCTACATGATTATATTACTCAACAAAAATGATGTACAGTGATGCTTGAAAGCGTGTTCCCTTTAGAATGTTCTATATTTCTGCATAAATATGACCTAAAACATTATCAGATTTTCAGAAGTCCTAAAAGTAGATAAAGAGATTCCAGTTAAACAAATAAGACAAAATATTATACTTGTTCTTTTATTTATTGAGGGAAGTGATTCAAAATGACATATTTGTGATTGGCAATATGTGAACCTTTGCTTTCAGTATCTGGTGCGACTCTCCTTTGCAGCAATAAGTGCAACTAAACGTTTCCAGTAACTGTTCTTTAAACATTCTTTTATAGAACGACTTGTGTACTTAGGGTTGTTGTTTTGCTGCATGACCCACCTTCTCTTGAGATTCAGTTCATGGACAGATGTCCTGACATTTTCCTTTAGAATTCTCCGATATAATTCACAATTCATTGTTCCATCAATGATGGCAAGCCGTCCTGGCCCAGATGCAGCAAAACAGGCCCAAACCATGATACTACCACCACCGTGTTTCACAGATAGGATAAGGTTCTAATGCTGGAATGTAGTGTTCTTCTTTCTCCAAACATAACACTTTTCATTTAAAACAAGAAAATTCTATTTTGGTCTCATCCATCCACAAAACCAATAGCCAATCTGGTTTGTCCATGTGATCTTTAGCAAACTGCAGATGAGCAGTAATGTTCTTTTTGGAGAGCAGTGACTTACTTCTTACAACCCTGCCATGCACACCATTGTGGTTCAGTGTTCTCATGATGGTGGACTCATGAACATTAACTTTAGCCAATGTGAGAGAGGCCTTCAGTTGCTTAAAAGTTACTCTGGGGTCCTTTGTGACCTCGCTGACTATTACACGTCTTGCTCTTGGAGTGATCTTTGTTGGTCGACCAGTCCTGAGGAGGGCAACAATGGTCTTGAATTTCCTCCATTTGTACACAGTCTGTCTGACAGTGGATTGGTGGAGTCCAAACTTTAGAGATGGTTTTGTGACCTTTTCCAGCCTGATGAGCATCAACAACTCTTTTTCTGAGCTCCTCAGAAATATCCTGTTCATGCCATGATACACTTCCACAAATGTGTTTTTGTTAGATCCTTGTTCTTTAAATAAAACAGGGTGCCCAATCACACCTGATTGTCGTCCCATTGATTGAAAACACCTGACTCTAATTTCACCTTCAAATTAACTGCTGATCCCAGAGGTTCATATACTTTTGCCTCTCACATACACTCACAATATGTCATACTGGATCATTTTCCTCAATAAATAAATGACTAAGTATACTATTTTGTCTCATTTAACTGGGTTCTCTTTATCTACTTTTAGTACTTGTGTGGAAATCTCATGATGTTTTGGTCATATTTATGCAGAAATATAGAAAATTCTAAAGTTTCACAAACTTTCAAGCACCACTGTACAAGGGACAAATTTTGTGCATCTAAACAAATGCTACACTCTGACTGAATAGATAATCTACTGCATTTTGGAGTGTTGTGATGGTAACAATGTGCTGTGTATAGCCTACATTGTCTCAAGATGGAAAGAATCACCTTTTTAGTTATTGATATATTGACATATGTATAGACCGTGAATATATAGACTCTGAAATAATATACAACAGTCTCATTTATAATATTTTCCAATAATGTAGAGCCATTCTAGCTGCATAAAATTTTAACAGTATAACTGTTTTGTACTGTTGAACATAAGAGTTCTAAAATTTACCATCATAAACAGCATTATTAGTTGTAATATATCAATAATTATCATTTTCTCTGGCTTATATGATGTCTCTCTCTGTATTCAGAATGGCGCAGAGATTAGAAAGGGAAACGTGCTGCAGCTGCAGAATGCTATGTTTGACACCGCTGGACACTACAACTGTGAGGTGACCGTTCCCTCCCTGCCAGGTCTGCATACCAGCGGATCAGTTCACATCATTGTTCAGGGTAAGCACTATACACCAGCTTGTCACTCCATTATCTATGATGCAGTCCAGTGAGATAGGACCAGCCCAAAGCTTTGTGTTATCTTAACCTCTCAGGACATTTTGTCTAGCATCTGGGTGAACCCCAGGTCTAAGCTGGAATGTCCATGAGAAAACAGCTTAATAAACAAAGTGTTCCAGTATGTTTTGTCCTGTTACTGTACATACACTCTTATACTCTCTCTGTATAATGCAATTGTATTTACACTTGTTTAACTACATTATTTAAATGTACCTGTAAATCTGTTCAATGAGCTACACGTGATACATAATTTATATCAAAATTCACCACTGTTGGGGCTCCGAGTGGCTCAGCAGACTAAGGCGCTGTCACTATGATCCGAGGATCGTGAGCTCGAATCCTGGTCATGCTGCGTGCCATCAGCAGTCGGTACCTGAGAGAGCAAAATTGGATGTGCTCTCTCTGGGCAGGTAAGATGGCACTCTCTCCCCAGCACTGCTAAGTAATGTTGGCTGGTGAGGCATCTGCCAGGCGATCTATCAGTACTGGGGATTCTGTGCTTTCCTCCGAGTGTGTTGGCGATGTATCAGCAGCAGTTGAAAAAGAGGCGGAGCTTGACTTCACATGCCTCAGAGGAGGCCTGTGTTAGTCTGCACCCTCCTAGAGTCAGAGACATTACAAGCGATAGGGAGAGTCAACGAGTCAGTTGGTTAACAAATCACATTGGGGAGAAAAAAATCACTGCTGATAACTGATTTCTATGATTGTTTGTGCTTCCATTTAACCTCATGCAGGCCCTCCGGAATTGAAAGATTTGAAGGATGTGAGGGAGGTGGATGTGAAAGAGAAGGTTGGAACCTGGGTGAATCTGACGTGTGATATGAGAGGTTACCCCCTGCCCAGTGTTACCTGGAGTGTCCCTGACAGTCTGCCTGTAAGCAACATGCAACACCTTTGAAATCACTAGTTTCTCACTTCTATCTCTGTCTGAAGAGTAACTCTAGTAGTTTACATTGTTCTACATGTAGTTACTGTATAATAGCTCTTACACCTTCAGAAAGAGAATGGACCATCATTGGGTCAATACCTTTCCTGTAACTGTGGTGGAACCCTGAAGGGGTATCAGGAAACAAAATAGCATCAGAATCTTTTGTAATGGATTGGCTTGACTCTGCTCACCCTGTCCTGACTTCACACTGTTACTTTACTGTTGAAAAATGTTCAGTTAAAGACACAAATCTGCTCCTTTCTCTTGAAAAAAGTGAATGTACTGAACAATACTGGACCTTAAGTAATATGTTATAGCTTTAAGGCTGAGTGGTGGATCATTCTCAGCACTGTGACACTGAAGTGGTGGTGGTGTGTTAATGTGTGTTGTGCTGATCAGGCACAGCAGAGCTGCTGGAGATGTTAAACATTGTGTCTACTCACTGTCCACTCTGTTAGATGCACAAACCTTTTTGGTCCACCATGGTCATCCTCTAGTCCAGGGGTGGCCAACCCTGGTCCTGGAGAGCCGCATTCCTGCACAGTTTGGTGATGTCACTGCTCTGACACTACAATTAAACTTGCTAATTGCCTGCTGAGTTGAATCAGGTGTGTTTGATCAGGGAGATCACCAAACTGGACAGGAATGCGGCTCTCCAGGACCAGGGTTGGCCACCCCTGCTCTAGTCCTTCAGTAGTGGTCACAGGATGCTGTTGCTTGTTAATTTGTGGTTGGTAGACTGTTTAAATGCTCCAATAACTCTGCTTTGTCTACCAGTGTAACACATACTAACAGACCACCGCCACATCAGTGTCACTGAAAATAATCCAGTACCCAAATACTACCTGCTGTGTGGGGGTCCTATCCATTGAAGAACAGGGTGAAAGGAAGCTAATAAAGTATGCAGAGAAACAGATGGACTACAGTCTGTAATAGATAACGGCTTTTAAGTTGACTACCTGAATAATATGTCAATGGTCTGACTTGTATGTTGATTTTTGTGTTATGTGTGTTCTCTTAGCATTGGAAAGAGCTTGTAAGAGAAGAGACGGAGGACTCTGTTCATAGCATCGTGACTGTAAAACTAACTAGAGACACAGACCATGTGGCCATCTGCAACGCAACAAACTCCATGGGAATAGAGACCAAGAACTACACCATTAAAAGCAGTATGTTTCACAGATTGAATAAATTACAAGCCAAACACATTCAGAACTACTGTTGCTGCTACTTGTTACATTCGGTATTGACAATTTATTTACATTTAAACTTCTCTGAGGAGGATTATACTCAGCAATGATGGTCTAATAAATGTATTTCCATTTAAACCTCCCTGAGGATTACACTGAGGGATAGTGGTAGTCTAAGGTTAATGCATTTACATTTAAACTTCTCTTGAGGATAATTATAATGAGCGATGATGGTAGTCTGAGGGAAATTCATTTACACTTATACTACTGAAGAGGATTATATTGAGTGACAATGGTAGTGTGAAGTAAATGTATTTATATTTAAAGTTCTCTGAGGAAGAATATACAGAGCAATGGTGGTAGTATGAGATAAATGGATTTATTTTTTACAATCCCAATTTAAAAAAAGAAGTTGGGATACTGCGTAAAATGTACAAAATAAAAAAATTAATAAAATAAACTTTTTTGTGGTGCAGTACTGCAATCATATCCTAAATGAGTTTAATGTAAATCATTACATTCTCTTTTCATTTACCTGTATTTACATTTTATACAGCGTCCCAACTCTTTTGGATTTGGGTGGTACATGAAAACTGTGCTGGCAGTAAAAACCTGTATAGCTGAGCTGCTTTCTTAGCTGAGATTTGTACACAGAGAGTGTACAAATGAGTGTTTAATGTTAATAAGACACAACTCAGACTTGTTCCAGACATTTGTCCTTTCTGTGAGAGTGCAGCCATGATTAGATTTGCTGACAGATTGTGAGAATGCAGTCATTACCATTACAAAGATGTTAGTTGACACATTTTGTCTTCTCCTAAAGGACTTGATTATATTGTTTTCAGTTATAATGTTTATCATATTTATTCATTCTCATTTTTTTGTATTTGCTAGAGTTGGGTTAATTAATTTTGGGCTGTGATGGAATTTTTCTTACAAAATTGATAAAGTAATGTATCGGCAGTTGATGTTCCACCGGTGTGGAGGTCAGAAGGCAGGGCTTGTGGTACAAGTGTAATGAAATCAGCACTGGTAGATACACATCACATTGCAGTTGTAATACGGTTATCATCACTGTCCTGCATGATTGCAGCTGAGAATGTAAAAGTTGATCATTTGACTTAAAGGGGTTCAATATAGAAGCATTTAATGAACAGATAAGTAGCACAAGCAGATATTAGATATTCAGCAAAGTCTACTGAGAGTAAACTTAATTCTCTTTGCTTCTCTTTACAGTTCCAATCATATTCCCGGCACCGCAGAACAATCCAGGTAAAGACCAGCTACACCCCCAGACCAGAAATTAAAGTTCTGAGTCCAGGATGAATCCATACAATGAATGATCAGCTGACATTTATGAATAATGCATTTGGGTGGTATTTGGCAAGGAGGGGGGCCAAGCTGAAGTTAGATTGGCTTCCCCCTCCAGCCCCTGGGCATATTTAAAATTCTGTGTGAAGAGAAAAAAAAACATAGGGAGCTGAAATCAAGGCAGACTTTGCTTAAGAAAACACATCCAACACCAAATGTTTTTTTTCCCTCTTTTTCACCCTAAGATGAATGTATAATTAGCTTTCTGTGAAAATTAGCAAAAAAAAAGGTTTTGAAGTGCTTGGTCGCAGAAGCGCTGTTAAAGTTATTGTGGTGAATGTTTGTGGCGGCTGCCTGCTGTTTCATTGAGAGGATTCAGCTCGTAAAGCTCATTCCCAGACGATTGTTTGCCATCTAACTCCACGTTTAAATATAGCATTTGTTAGCAATGGCAATTTTTTTTTTTTGTTTTTTATTTGTCTCACAGGAGGAGTAAAACCCTGTAGCCTTTTGCCTTTCAAGGCTCTTGTGAATTGGTAATTCCATTATGCAAAATGGCATTTTGCGCTACTTCAGCAATATTTATGAACTCTCTTAAAATGTTAGCATTACATTCATCTGGCTTCCACAATTTACATCTTTTTACCTGCTCTGAAACCAGATGGTTTGCCAGAATACAAATATTCCTGCTTGTAGCCATGATTATCATAATGGAAATATATTAGAGATGCACCAAAATGAACATTTTTGGCTGAAACAGAAACCAAACGAAATGAAACATTTGGCCAAATATTGAACTTGATTTTTCATTTATATAAATTAATAATTAAACTATTTTCCAAATTAAGTCTTGTAGTTAGTCAGGAATGAATGTCTGTATTGTAATAAGTTGACATCATTAGGTTTAATAACACGAGTTTAATTATTATTTTGTATTTGTATATGTATGTTAAATAGTTACTAATATTTAATTAAAAAACATGACACAAAATGATGAAAAATTATAAAATGAATGATGTAAGCCACATGGATGTTTTTTTGTATATTGAATATTTATGAGATAGGTGTGAACACTCAGGTGAGAGGTCTTTTGTTCAGATTCACCTCAGGTCAGAGCTCTTTGTTCATGTTCACATTCCATGGCCGGTAGTCCACCAATGGAACGTCTAGAATTACCATGTCATTATCATATAAGTGACAGAAGACAAGTGACAGCGGGTAAAATGCGAAATTAATTAATTATTAATATTTTTTATTTCATTTACTTAGTAGTTAAAAAGTAATGAACCTTTCTTTAAATGTCTAAACATTCAACATGAACCCTGAGTAGTTAGTAATACTTGTTGACATCGTAATAGACTTCTGGCAGCCTGTGGACAGTTGCAGTTACTCTGGTGCTAATACACAGTCTGTCTTTCACTGTTCTTAGTGGAGAGCAGTGGAGTGATCTTCGCAGTCATTATTTCCAGCATTTTACTCCTGGCCATCTTGGGGGGTGTCATTTACTTCTTGCACAAGAAGGGCAAGTTACCCTGCGGACGTTCTGGCAAACAGGAGATGTGAGTTTTTACACTATTATATATTTTATTTGGGAACATTATTATAAAGGGAATACTCAATGCAATGTCTGCAATGATTTATTATACATACTAATATTAACATATTTTATATATTAACATTAATAGAGTGGAACCTTGACTTATGAGTTTATTGATTCTGTGACCAATTCAGTAATTCAGTTTGCTTGTAAATCAAAT
Source organism: Crenuchus spilurus (assembly GCA_036984385.1). Lineage (NCBI taxonomy): Eukaryota > Metazoa > Chordata > Actinopteri > Characiformes > Crenuchidae > Crenuchus > Crenuchus spilurus. Next base: position 66,647 of record BRDA01011260.1, on the reverse strand, counting down.
TAAATTTCCTCATTAAAATGAATTTAAATGCTATTAATTCGTTCCAGCCCCCCAAAAACCACACCAGTGTTTTTTTGTTTTTAAACAAGAAAAAAGTACTTTATAAATAACAAATAATGTATAAATAATAATAAAACATAATGTAAAGAAATAAACTGATTTTATTAAGTGTATTTACCTTGAAGATAAGATGAAGAGGCAGGTGGAGGTGGAGGAGATTAGCAGAGGAGATTGGGAAAGTTTTTCATTTTATGCTCTATTGCTTAACTTAACTTACTTGCTGCACACATAATGCTACAATTTATGGTGTAAGTTGTCGGTGTTGTCAGAACTGTCAAGGAGATATAGAGGACCAAACTACCAAAAATGTGGTATAACGTAGATGTCCTGCAGCTCAAAATGGCCACTACACATGTGCGTGCTGTTCCTAATACCTTTGAAAGTCGCTCCTTTCTAATGGCTATTAACCACTTATTTCTGAGTTCCTTGTCAACTGGGAATGAGTAGAAACTAAAATATAGCTGTTTTTGATTCAAATTAGAGTGCAGCGATATGCTACAAAAAGACTTACTAGTCACTTGCGCTTTGGCAGAAGAACAAATGCTCCGAACTGTCCAGACCGGAAGTGCCGGTCCCAGAAACAAGAGAAAGGCCTATTCACGACCTCTTCTTATCTGCACTGATCTTGGCACTCACTCATACTCCCTAGTGACTTCTAGTGGCATAATCTTGCTCACTCGTAACTCAGGTCTCAGCCCACATCATAAAGTTAAAAAGTCAAGGTTCTACTGTATTTATTTATTGGAAATATTTTCTCTATGGATGCACGATATATCAGTGTTCTGTATTATTTACCGATAAATGGAAAAAACTAAATGATTTTTATTGGCCACAAATTGAAATTTTGGCTGATAATTTAAATGATATATCAGTATCGGCCACAATCAGTTGTTAAGTTATTTTTTGTATCTGAGTATTCAATATCAGTGGATCTCTTTCACTGTATTTCTGCTGTAAAATATCATTTATTGGCACTGTTTGGATGAGATATGATTTCTGCTCATTTTTATTGCATTTTCTCTCTTTCTAAACATCTACATACCCAAGAAAAATGTACTACTCATGTTTTGCTGATTTGATGTTGGACACATTATATAATGGAGACACGAGGTACTTTCTGAATGGCCTGAATAAAACTGATCATAGCATCAAAACCAAGAAGACTGTTGGTCCTGGATGAGTTCATATTGAGAATCATTGAGTTTGATTATGTTGGTACACCTGAGCACAAAGCGAGATTTTATTGAGACCTGCACAAAAACCCGAGACATGAATTTCTCAGAGGATTTAAGCTGAAGTCTAATGTGTGACCTCATTGTTGACTAGGAGAAAATACTGAGATGTTAAGGAGATCTTTAGCAGTAGTTGTCTATCTGACTGTAATGTCACTAATATTGTCATTAGAGAGTATACAGTCTTCTATCATGGACTAATGAAAGGTTCTCATGCTTGGTGTTATAACACAGAAAAGGCCATTGGCTGTATTTTCACCACAGAGAATACAAGTTAATGCTTTTAAGTGTCTCCATATTCCAAACTTCAAAAACTCAGAGGATGATGCAATATTCAGCAACATATCAATTCAATGGGATTGATGTAACCTGGAGGTATGTCTACAGTCTATTTTATAGATTGTAAAAGCCGCTTTAATCATACCAGATAAGGCAACAGGCATGTAAAAACACATCTCATCCAAATAGTGCATTTATGTAGAGCTTTCCCAAACCAAATGCTGCAGCATATTAGAGTCAAGTATGTTAATCTCTACAGCATTAATCCCTTTAGCACCAAGGAGAAAACCAATAAGGATGACATCGTTGTGGAGATGAAAGCTGATAAAACAGAAGAGTCTGTACTACTAAAGGGTGTCAATGGCAATCAGAAACCACCTAGTGACCAGGTAACTAGAGAAACATCAGTTCTGACCTCAGATCTGCTCTTGTCTGGATATTTTTGGGTGGTGGACTCCTCAACCTAGCAGTGACACTCATGTGTAAAAAGTCCAGAGCTGCCACCATGTGAACTTCACTGCTGTGCTGAGAATGATCCACCGTCTCAGTATTACCTGGAAAACAGCAGTGTGGACAGAAAAGAGTCCTATGATGAAGGAGGTAGATGGTGATGGCCTTTAAATTGTATTTACACACCTACAATGATGAGCCAAAACATTGTATTTTAATATACATCATCCTGCTGGCAAAACGGCTTCGATCCATGATAGGCATGGACTCTACAAGACCTCTGAAGGTGTCCTGTGGTAACTAAAACCAAGATGTTAGTAGCAGATCTTTTACATCCTGTGTGGTGAATCTGCCACAGATCTGGCTTCTTCCACCACATCCAACAGATTGTTGATCAGATTGAAATCTGTAGAATTTGGAGGCCACTTTTTGGAGGAATTTTTTATTTCTTTATTTTTTTCCCAATATGGTAGTAGCCAATTAACCCATCCCATCCATTAGGATTCTCCCCATTACTTTTGCAATGTCCCTGACTCTAGGAGGGTGATGTCAAGCACAAGCCTCCTTTGTTGCCTGTGATGCAGCCACCACCTCTTTTTGAACTACCGCTGATACACCGTCACTGCGGAGCCAACAGGATTCCCAGTAGGGGTGCAGGAAAAAATCGCTTTGCGTTTCAAAAAATCGATTCTTTTTGCGGGTGTGGATGTTCGTTCTCAGCCACCGTAGTGCTAGGCAAAACAAGGAAGCAGCGTCGGCTATGTACAGTCATGCAAGCCAAGCCGTCTTTGAAAGCAACAATTTGGAAACACTTTGGATTTTAACGGCCCGGGTAAGAAAGGGCTTGACGTGACTCATGCGATTTGCAGAGATTGCAACGGTAAAGTAACGTATTTCGTTCGTATTTGAAAGAATCGGGAAAAAATCGAAAAATCGATACATTCCAGCTCTGAATGGACCAACCAGTAGACGGCTGAGCCAGCAGACATTGCAATGTGAGTGATGGGAAGAGTTAGAGCCATCTACCTGCCCAGAGAGAGCACCAATTTTTGCTCACTTGGGCCCCAGCTGTTGATGGTAAACAGCATGACCGGGATTAGAACTCTCGATCCTCTGGTCATAGTGTCAGCGTCTTAGCCTGCTGAGCCACTCAGAGCCCCCACTGTTGATAGATACAGACCAAGAGACCCAGAAAACCTTGCCATTTCAGAGATGTTCCAACCCTTGTCTGTCCTTTGTCGAAGTTGTTCAGGACATCACTACTGCTGTTTTCTCCCACTTCCAACACATCATATATGAGAATTCACTGTTCTGACTCATCATCTAATTTATCCTAGACCAGGTTTGTCCAGTCTTATTTGAAAAGGTTGGTGTGGCTGCAGTGGGATGGCTTCAGTCTTCAATTAGTTGCTCATGTGCTCCTGCTTGGTTGGTACAAAAACCTGCAGCTACATTGGCTCTTTGCAATTAAGATTAGATGCCCTCTTCCCCTGGCACTCATTTAATCTGATCATAATGTTTTGGCTCATTTTTGTAGATGGTGGCCAGTGAGTGGAAGTACAAGATTTCTCACAAAGTGGGTTTTAGTTCACCTTGAAATTTTGGCTCGCTAACATTCTTTCTTTCTTTTTTCCCCATTTTGCTTCCTGGAGTAAAGTACATTGACCTACGCAAATGATGTGGATAACAGCCAGGGAAGATGCCAGCTGAAGCTTATTCAGTGCCTCCTCACTGACCCAACAATCAAGGTTATATGGAAAATGTCTGGTGGCACAGCAATCTTTTTGGAATAAAGTGGACTGTCTTTATACTTTTATTTTTTTATGAGCGGCAGTATTCCTGATTGGGCATATTGGACTAAAGTGAGCTCATTCAAACAATGCCAGTTTGTGTTTGTTAATACTTATTTTCTTTCCCCAACACAATTCCATAGTTGTCAACATGCTGAAAAAACAATGTTCATGTGTGGTCTTTATAAGCTTTCAAAAGTCTACAATTAGTTACTGAAACTGTTGTTCAATGCAAATAGTGTCTCTATGCTCTAGAGCTCCAACCATAATCAGCTGATGGTGACATTTTCATAATAAGTCAAAAACAAGCAAATTCAGACAGTATATCCATATACTGAACAGTAACGCTCAACTGCACTATAGAGCAAGTTGGACCAAAACGTTTTTTAAGAAGTGAAGGTCAGCTGAAACCTCAGATCTCCCACGCTACGAGAACAGTCTTAATACACTTGCCCAATGAAGTCAAGATGTTTTAGCATTACCAAACTTCTCATTATCTTTAGTTGTAAACAGTAGCCAGTGAAATCATGGCGCTGACCAATAAACGCAGAGCTTTCTTGCGTCCGTCGCCTGGTTATTTAATTTGCCCTGAATAGAAACTACTGCTTAGCTCTTGTATTGTTTGTACATATTTGTAGGAAACTGTAGCCGTTCATGTTCTGACTGCTGAGAGGAATCACAACTTCCTCCTATTTTTCTGCCTCACGTTCTCTCGGCTGTGTGTTCATTTCACGTAAACGGTTTTCTTAATGCCTGTTTTGTTCTCTTCGTGTTTGAATCTGTGTTTGGTGAAGGGAAAAGAGTAGTTTGGGGCACTTCTTTACAGCAAAGTGGATGAGTGTAGAGTTCAGTCAACCGTGCTAATGTTGCTAACATTAAAATGAAAACCAATGGGTACTTAGCATTATGTAAATGACGTTATGGTACTTGACTTCATGCTAATTGGGTGTTTTTGTAGAGTCTACATTTTGTAGAGTCTACATTTTGTAGAAGAATGTGATTGTGGCTGGAGCATAAGCTAAATTTTGGTTACTAGCGTTTCCATTCACTGTTAGCCACGTTAGCATGTTTGGTAATGCTATTTAAAGAGATTAGCATTATGCTTCGGCCAGTCGACCTCAGGCTGTTGTGGGGGTTTATTTTTTCTTTTGCATTTTTCTTTGGAAAAATTTGACCAAGTTCAAGCGCTAGTATACATGTTCTCAGTATGCTTGATGGTTTTTGTTTGAGCCCTACCATAAAAACACAGCTCTATGCACACCACAGTCTAGATGGTGAATTTTTCAGTGAGCTGGGTAACTCAAATTAGCCAGCTAAGGTAATGCAAGCTTCTCAGTTAGCCAAAAGTCAAGTCTGTCTAATGAGCAGAAAGATAAGTTCGTTATTGTGCGCTTAATGGAATACTCCAGCACTTTTCAACATATGGTTATTTACCACAAATTGTATTACAATTTCATTTATAATAGCTTGTTTTTTTAAGCCTGTACTTAAAAAATAACTGAAAAACATACAATAGAAACCAAGTTCAGTGAGGGTAAAGCTTTGGTTTGGTCATTTTAAGGCCCAGTTTCACATTATGTTAAGCTTGGATTTAACCTATTTTGACATTTTGACAGCTAACATTACCCAGATCACGTTCAAGTCGAGTACAAAGTTAAAGTGACAGTTATTCAGTATATTCCTGCTCATCAAAGAAGGTCATTGTAGAAGGACTGTATCAAACAAGGACTGGACGCTTCTCAATGCTCTCCACCCTCATCCGTGTACAGTAAAGACGTGGCTCAAACTGGATTAATGTACATAAACGTTCACCTGTGCAGTTCTTTAAGGGTTTTTGTAGTAATGTTCTAGTTTTGCTTATGTGTGTAAATTAAGTACATGTGATTGATGCTTGCATTTTTTATATACTGTAATTTTTCTTTCTTTTTTTGCAAAAAATAAAACAATGCCAAATAAAACTGTTACATTTCAAATTAATGCAACTGATTTGATTTTTTGTACCAAAATTAGGAGTGCCAAATATTCAGTTTAACTGATCTCAGTTCTGTGCTGCGAGGATTTTGCCTAAGCTGCTGTTTCCAATGTTCTCTGTTGGACAATAGACTTGCAAAGGGCATATTTACTCAGTGATTCCCTCTTAACTGCAGTTTTACTCTTTAACTTTTCCTGTGTTGGCTTTAAGGACTACATCACTGACAAATAAGTGACTTTCTGAAACTTCAAAATGCTGTCGTCCCTCTCTGCCATCAATACTCAATGGGGCACCACTGTTATGCTGTTGGGAGGCACTCAGTATACAAGAAGTCCATTCTTAGTACACCTTCAGTGCAGCAGTGCTACAACATTCCACAGAGTTATCAGTTTCCAAGATGCTGCCTCCAGCATGCTTCACCTGGTACCAATGTTCTTGTAGACATCAGTCAACTCTGCTACAAATGGCTGGTGTGCACACTTATTTATACATGTAGCAAACTCACGTCACATGGCATCTGTGCTGTCCCGGCCAAATTCATTCCAAACCAGGGGTGGTCATCATAGTCTGATATGACTGTGTGTGTACACATGAACTCCCCCAGCCATACAAACCATGCATGGAAGCCAAACTACCATTTTGAATTCATTGTTTTTGTGATGCCATGAAAACCAGCATTAGCCGAGTCCCCAGTGAAGTTGTGTGAGTAGCATCCTTTTGCGTTTATTGCACCCTTAGAAATGTTCCAGATTGGATACACGTTTTTTCCCTAGTCGATATCCTTGAATATCACTGGATTCTCTGTATTATGAGGTCATAAATCTCTTAACAGTAAACAGTATTTTTTTTTTACTTTCTGTCTGAACCTGCACTGCCATTTGTTTGGGGTACTAATTATTAGTATTATTTATTAGTATTAGTATTTCTAAGTATGCACATTTATAAGGATGCACCTCTTAGTCACAACTTACATTAAATGAACTTATTAGGACATAATTAAAAAAATATTTATTATTAAGTGATTTGAGTGCTGCTACAATACACAAACAAAATAACTACAGCAGTTCAGTAGTAGTTGAGCCCCGCCTCTCTGTATGAAGCTGTAAAGAGTGTTGTATCCTGTTCTATTTAAATATAGCACTATTAAAGGGATGAAGATAGGCTGCTACATTGCTTTAAAAATGAATTTAAAATGTGTTTGGTATATAAACCAAGTACGTTATAAGTAGACCTGTGAAAGAATCAACTACAAGATCAAATGTAGAGCAATGTACCTCACTTTCAGTTCACTGCTCACAGATTTTTGTAGGTCTGTATTTTATGGTATTTATTTAAGCACCATCATTATCTTTACTATCATCTTACTGTGAATGTGATTCGAATCCTCCTGCATAATGTAACTGCTGTCTAAAAGTTTTTGGCTTTATGATCACAAAGCAGCCTGAGACTGACAGTGGAGAGATGGCGCCCTCTGTAGGAGCCAGTGCTGGTTATTATTATTTTGATGATGATGATGATTTTTATTATTATTATTATTATTATTATTAATAATATTTTACAATATGTGTATATACAAAATGTGTGTTATTTTTGTATATATCCTCATATATCTATTTCTGTTACATCCACATTTTAATTGACGTTTTGTAGTAACTGCAGTGTTTCTCTAAAAGGTGGTAATGACAGTTAATATGACTTTAGATAAACATTAGGTAATTTAATCCAATTTAAACACACAGGAAACACTTTAGATCATGTGAATATTTCAGGTTTTACTTATAACAGGCTTTTATTGCATTAAGATAGCTAAAATGTCTAAAGTGTACAATTAACCTGCACAAAGCAGTTGTCAGCCAGACAAATACACTTTATGGGCAAAAGTATTGCGACACCTTATGCATTCTTTCTTCTAAAGTAAAGTGTATTAAAGAGTTTGTGCTGCTTTTCTTGGAATAACTGTATCTACTGTCCAGTGAAGACATTACAAGATTCTGCAGCATTGTTGTGAAGATTTGGATCCTTTCAGAGACAAGATCAGGATGTTGGATGTTCACCACCACCACCTCATCCCCAAAAGTACTGGATGGAGCAGAGAGCACAGTCCCCTGCTCCACAGCTCAATGCTATTATACCCCTTTATGTTCAAGCTGTGTGTGCATTTGTACATCTGTCTCAATTTAATGTAGCTGAATGCATTCATTAGAAGAGGTATCCATAAACTTTTGGATATATATTTTATCTTAAGTTTACCTTGAAATCTTGCTTCATCAGGATTATACATTGTAAACTTCTGGAATGTGATCAAGAGGAAGATGGATGGTGTGTAAGCAACCAATCAAAGCAAAACAGCTTGACTTTTAGCTCCAGGAGTGACATAAAGTCACCCAGTAGCAATGAAAGACTTCTAGATCTTCTGACGACCACATCTGCTCCAGGTCTGAGCCATCATTGAATGTGGCATGTGGCCCAGAGCATGGCACAAAGCATCGCTGTTAGATTATAGAATGAAATACGAATACTAATTATATTTGTATCCCAACTCATACCTATAATCAATTGATCAATCAATCAATCAGTCAGACTTTATCACTAAGAAATGCAGTGATTTTTTAAAAATGCAGATAAGCATTTACAACATAACATAATTAAAAAATAAACGAAAATGGAATTTACTCATGTTGAATTAAAGATAAAAGAAAAAGAGTGAAGAGAACAAATATGTTAACTTAGCTGTTAACTGAAAGCCATTCCAGGTGACTACCTCATAAAGCTGACTGAGAAAATGCAAATGTAAATATAAAATGCAAATAATTATTTATTGTTTAACACTGTTTACTAAATAATTCAATATGTATTTCTTTACTATATATATATGCTAAAGCACCACCAACTCTGCCCTTTATCAACGAAAGTGCCCTTTTGAAACTTCGTTTTTTTAAAAAATTATTATTATTATTATTATTAACATTTTACTGAGCTCGGTTTGAAATGATCTTTTGAAAACCTGAGCGATTAAAAACAATGCCCTGAAATGAGCCACCACCCCGCACACACCCGACCTCTCTCTTCCTGTCACACCAGATGCGCTGCATTGTTCCACATGCGCTAAAAAGTGCCCTTTTCCCCCCCTGAGCACTTGCCCCCCAAAATGTCTATGCATGCCACTGCCTACATTGGATATTTATGAGATAGGGGTGATGGTCTCATGAATATCAGGTGAGAGGTCTTTTGTTTAGGTGAAAGCTCTTTTGTTTAATGAGGTGTCTTTGCATGTTCTACACATTCCACAGCAGGTATTCAACCAACTGAATATCTGCAATTACCATGTCAGTATAATGTGAATGACAGATCATGTCATTTGATTGGAAAAAGCTGTCAAATGTGACATACAAACACTCTGACAAACGTGTCTCTGCTTATTTAAATAAACTCTTCTCACAAATATCTAAAAATATATTTTGATTCAAGCTACAGGAGCCGAGCTCGTTAGCTGATTTGCTCATTAGCTGGATGCATTTTCCCCATAAGAATACATGTAAAACTGATTAATCCGTGTCAGCCGGCCAATATACAGTATACTTTAATATGCTAAATAATGTGTTTATATGGGTTTTTAAAAAAATAAACAAGACGACGACGACGCTCGTGTAGGCTGGCCGGTGAGGAGAGGGAGACCGACGGTGCTCGTGTAGGCTGGTGGCTAAGGAGGACAGGAGGACGGGCGTACGTGTATGGCATGGTTACACTTATCATATGAAAAGTAAAAGTAAAATGTATCTAACTTTCTTGTTCACTACCTTTTGCTTTCTTTGCATCACTTTCACTAGCACTTTCACTTTCACTGGACAGCGGTCAAAGTTATTGACTGACCTCTTCTTCTACGGTAGCATCTAGGGGATGCTACGACCACCGCACCCCTAGCGGTTGGCATACTTGAACAAATTTACGCTACTCGTTACTTGGAATTTTATTCATTACCTGGTACAAAAATATTCCGAGATCTTGACTCGTTACCTGGAATACTCGTTAGTAGGGATGCTTGTAAGTAGGGTTACCACTGTATATGTATTTGTAAAATAGACCCTTAAAGGTTTCCAGGTTTTTTTTTTCATTTTGTTTCTAGGATAAAATCTTGCAGAGTTATAGAAGTGCTTTTGAACAATTTCGGTTTTGTCCACACTGGCAGGAACACTGACTGCAGAAGGTGTGTAAGTTAAATTTAGCAGTAAATTGTAGCATTATGTGTGTAGTGAGTAAGTTAAGTTAAGCAATAGAGAACAAAATCTCCCCCAACCTCCTCCGCCAATCTCCTTCACCAGCATCTTCAGCTGATCTTCAATGTAAATACACTTAATAAAACCAGTGTATTTCTTTACATTTTTTATTATGTATTGTTATTATTTACAAATTATTTGTTATTTATAAGATACATTTTTCTTATTTAAAAATTTTTTTTTAAATGGTGTTGTTGTTTTGTTTTTTGTTTTTTTTGGGGGGGGCTGGAATAGGTTAATAGTATTTAAATTCATTTTAATGGGGAACTTAATTTGATATACAAGAAAATTCAATTTGTCACAGAATAAATTAAACTCATAAGTCAAGCTTCCACTGTATTAATGTTGATAAATAAAATATATTAATATTAATATATCAAATAAATAATTGCAGACATTGCATTGAGTATTCCCTTTATAATAAGGTTCCCAAATAAAATATATAATAGTGTGAAAACTCACATCACCTTTTTGCCAGAACGTCCGCAGTAAATGTAAAAGTAAATGACACCCCCCAAGATGGCCAGGTGTAAAATGCTGATGATAATGAATATATACAATATATATAAATATATATATATATATATACATATATCAGTGGCAGACTGTGCATGTCACACCTAGGCCTTCAGTAATGCTCCTTCTGAATCAATCTTCCCCTCTATACTGTTCTCTCTGTGTGTTATGCACAGCCGGTACGTTGACACAGATTAACAGCAATCCAAACTCGATTCTCACGAGCGCCTTATATGACCGCCTTGCTTCTATATTTTGTCCAAAATGACAGGTGAAAATGCGAGTTTAGAAACACATTCATTCGTACTAGTGTGTACATGTATTGCTTGGTGCACTGAGATTATAAAGCTGTGTTGGCATTGATTTGAGAGTTTTGGGGTTTGGCTCTTCTGAATGGACTGAGTGAATGATTGGTTTTATATGCAGCATAAAATAAACAAAACAAAACAGCAATAGCACCTGCACAACATACCATGCAAATCCAAATTCTTAATTTAAAAGTAAAGCATTCAGTTTTATAAGTGAGTCAAATATATAAGGAACTCAGGCCACTGGGGGGGAGTAATAACCTTGCTGTGTCTCAGATTATGGATAAGATGGATATAGGTTAATGCTTCATCGCAGATACTTCCTCCTGATGGGTCACACACATTTCAAGGGTAAAGGTTGTTGGGGGTGGGGGTTCTTGGCCATATTGTGCTTTGGTTGCAGTTCTTAAGCCTCTAGAGGAAAGAGTATCTGCAAGCTGTGCCCAAACTAGTGGCTACTATGATCATATTTGAATGATGTCACTGTAGATAATTGATTAAAAACATGATTATTTGACCATTATTTCATTACGGATGATTCTCAGTAACGTAGCTGTAAGAACCCAAGAAAATGGGTTTGTGATATAGCAAATATTAATATCACAATGCATGATATGAAACTTTTTTGCATTGGATGTAGATACATGAACCTCTTAAAGTCAAGCGGAAATAAAGAGGGAGCCTTATTTTTTCATATTTAGTATAACTATTTGTTCTAGATTGAAATATGTCAGCTTTCCTGCTCCAGATACCAGACACTGGAGCAGTTCACAAGCACATAACAAATACAAACAGCTGATTGTATCATTTTGGTTTCTGGGTTGGAGGACATGTTACACTGAAATGGTGTAAAAAGTTGTGTAATTGGGCATTTTTCTCTCTGCAGGGGTGTCAATGACATCTACATAGACTTCACCCCATTACAAAGGAAGAACACAGTGGAGTCTATTAAAGTCCTCTACAAATGTAGCTCAGCTGTTCTGGAGCACAAACACATCAACTATAACACTGACTGTTATGTGAAGTATTAAAACATATTTAAACCCATTTCATTAAAATTCTTCAAAAACTCACACTATGATCAGAAGATCGTGAGTTTGAATCCTGTCCACGCTGCTTGCCATCAACACCCAGGACCTGAGAGAGCAAAATTGGCCGTGTTCTCTCTGGGAGGGTAGATGGCGTTCTCTCCACATCATTAATTAATGTCTGCAGGCTCAGGTGTCTGTTAACCGATCCATCAGAACTGTGGATCCTACACTACAACATGACAGATGTAGAGCAGCCAAAGTTTGAGATACTAGAAGAGATCATATCTCCTTGTGAAACCAATCAATTATAGGTTCCACAATACGTGAACCCCTTTTCGATAGTTCTTCTGCTTCCCTTTGAGAGTTCCTCCTCCCTCCTTCTCTGGCTCGAGGAGATGGTGTGATCTTAAGCTGTCAGACGTAGTGTTATGCACCAGCTTCCTCCTCTGACCTGTGAGGCCATTGGGCCTCTGACTGAATGGCTCCATCTTGTTTGGAGCTGGGCCAGGGTGACCAGGGAGTACTGAGACACTAATCTCTTAAGAGGCTCAAGCTAGCTTGTGAACTCAGGGAGGGCACAGAGAAGTGAGCGAGGAAAACGTGTTGTGGTTTTGGAGCTGTCATGGAAAATATGAAGATGTGTTCTTGTCTGATATGACAGGCCACCTGGGGAGAGCCAATGAAGGCCACGGTGGAGAAGATGGGTCCAGTTAGGAGATGCTGAAAGATGCTGAGATATCTGCTACAGCAGGAGGTGGGAGCCTAGCACAGAGCCGAGGTAAAACCTGTGTTTATCCTTACAGCTTATTAGCTTTGAAGAGATATTTGATATTCATTACTTCTAGTATAGAAGATATCTGGACTTCTTTCACTTGTGGAACATCCTGCTGGAGCAGAGAAGCTGTGCAGATGCACTCTTTTCAATACTCATTAATGAAATGCATACAATTCCATACATTATTGCTTTGCAGTGTATTGTTTTCCAATTTGTTCTCGGTACCCACATTTTTGATTGCCAACAGTTTTTGAGATATTGAGACTAGGTCTAGCTCTAGAATGTTCAGTTTAATCTGGAATGGTGTGCTTATATACAGCCTTTTGATCTGACACAGTTTTCGGAAAAATAGAAGAAGAAAAAATTCCCATTAAGAATAAATGCGTTGGAAAAACTACATGCCCATCTACTGTACTTTTGCTCCACCGACTTACATCACTTCACATACACTCTCAGAGAAACCTCTCCAGCCCAAATTCAGTGCTGTTCTGATCCACTCTCGTTTGTTTTTTCCCCTCATCCCTCTTTCCTCCCATAGACTTCCATTCATTTGTGGCCCTAAACTCTATTGTTTCCTTTAACCTACAGACACCAAACTGAC
>BRDA01011260.1:37289-48385 GCA_036984385.1 Crenuchus spilurus | reverse complement strand
GGTGTCGCTGAATGTTATCACCCTTTCATGTCTACGTTTTTTTATTATGATCTCAACATGATCATAAAGTATACTAGTACTAGTAAATACTAGTACAACTCTAGTATTATTTTTTTGCATCTGTACTTTCCCACTATTGTAAGTCGCTGTGGATAAAAGCGTCCGCTAAATGCAATGTAATGTAATATGCAGGCCTAATATTACAGAATGACCTGCATACATGTACACACAACAACCATAAATACAGATTTAGTGACCTTTTCAAACTGTTTTTTTTTTGTTGCTAAAATCTGACATTTGTATGTTTTAACCAAAGATATTTGACATCTTGATCTTTATACCTGTGAACCGTTCAAAGACTGATATATGCCTGTGGGGTTAACTTGTATAATTTGTCTTTTATTCAGTCACAGCGTCATAAGATTGCAGTGAGTTACATTAGTTGTTATGCATACAATTAAGAAGAGCACAGTGATTAAATTTCTAGGGTTAATTTATAGAAGTACTCTTTAACATATGTAGAGTGTGCAGTGCTACACTATCAAGTCTGTTTTTTGGCTGCTGTGTAGAGGATGCTTTGTTGAATGTTTTTGTAAGAGATGTATATGGCAAAGCCATGAAAATGCTGGCACAGTCAATAGTATTTTTTTATTTTTTATGCACTGTTGGGACACAATTTGTGATAGCCATCCCTTAGCTCTTTAACAGTGGTCAGTTTCTCACCACAGAGCTACTCTTGGCTGGCAGGACCACTCTAAGCCTAGAAGTGACCAGAAGAAGTACTTCCAGAAGTGCATGTTGAGTACATGGAGATTTTTCTACTGTCATGTATGGTGGGAACCACCAGGTGGTGACAATGTTCTCTGTAAAGTTCTCATTAAAAACACTAATACAACTAATACTACAATGTGAGTGTTTGGTTTATTGAGATATTATTATTGGGATGTTATTATTGGGGCACCATTTCAGTAGAATATCTAATTCAGTAATGTGAATATACATTGTAATACACCTAAGAGAAAGGGCTGCTTGATTATAACAAATCATAATCAGTATTTGAGTGAATGTTGAGATTATGATTATACCATTAGCTCAGATGTAAGTGTTTGCGCAGTGGTCCCTGGCACTTTCCGTGTTGCTCCTGTTTTCATTATAGAGGTTAACTGATCCACTGTGGAAGGCTGATTGTTCTGTACCACTTGTCAGAGTGACTTCCCTCTAGCATAAATGGTCCGTGGGGCACCACTGTTATGCCTTTGGAAGGCACTCCGTATTTGAGAAGTCCATTCTCTGTTCGCCTTCACTACAGCAGATATAGAGCACACAAAGTTAGAGGTTTCTGAGACGCTGCCACCACCATGCATCACCTTCTCTGTCCATGATGATTTTTTACACTACACCTGACTGGTGTGCTCCCTTACTTATACCTGCAGCAAACCCTGTCATGTGACATCAGTGATGTCCCAGGCCCATATTTATATACATGCATCTCTACATTATAGAACATTGTGAAAGTTTAATTTCATTCAGAAAGATACTGTATTGTATCTTATATTACCCATAAAGTGACATATTTCAATCCATTTCATATTATGTTTGAATAATAACTCCAAATGAAATAATTGAATAACACTAAAAATAAACATACAGCACAATAAATAAACTACACTACTAAACTCATACAAATAATTTAATATAATAAATATAAACATACAAATAACAAATAATTCATTATCTCGATTATATTATTGTGATAATCGTTAGAAATCGTAGTTGTAGTTCGATTAATCGTTCAGCTGTAGTTAACTGACGGGTGTTATTGTTCACAGAGCAGGACATGATTAAACGCTGTTTGGAGGATGTAAAGTAGGAGCTATAAATGTGGATAGTAGGGGCGGTGATAGTGCCTAGTGCGGAAGGATACACCCAAACAGAGGGAGTGAAGCGCGTCCAGAGCGCAGGAATCCGCTGCATGTAAATGTTGCCGAAAGTCAGGAATGATGTGGATTTTGCCAAATTTGCTCCTCGCTGTTTTTTCAGTCGACTCCTGCTGAACGTTTGACGTTGCTGTTTCTGTGGGTGAAGGGTGGGTTGTGAAGGAGTGAGAGCTTCTCCAGTGGACGAGAAAAGAAAGAAGAGGGGAAAACTAGTGAATTTGGGGGGAGAAAAAACATGGAGACGAGGAGGGGAAGGAGCTGAGATGACTAAATGAGTGAGGAGCAAGTTTACAGCTGTGGGACGCGACGGGAGAAGAGCGCGAGGAGGTCGTCGTTTGCTGCGAGGCGGCTGTGGTAGCCGTTGGCTGTTGGACCGAGCCGTTCTGAGGAGAGTTCTGCGCGTTCTGAGAGCTCGAGCGCGCCGTCACATCAAACGGATTTTTCCTCCGAAGTTCTGAAGCGATAGAAAGTGGCGGCAGGATTCTGGCGTTCTAGAACAAGAACTCGGCTTTGATGTTGTAGCCCAGCCGCCGGCTTTATCGGGTTTATACAAAGAAGAGTGAGAACTACATACATTGTTTCTGAGGGGGGAGAAAAAGTCCCATGCCGTTCAGGCGACCCGGAGAGAGGCCTGAACAGTAGTACTCGTTCTATCACTCCTTAATGTCCAGCTCTGACACACTTTGTGCTGCTTTTTTTTCCTTTTTATTGCCCAGCTCTTCTTTTCTTAGTGCTTTAAGTACTGTCTGTTTGGGAATGCCGTGTGAGGAGGAGGAAAAAAAGAGAGAGAGAAACCCACCCGAGTCTGCGAAGTAACTCTCGCGAGAACAGCTACAGGACCGGGACTTCACCGCTGCCCAGCCAGGTGTTAATTCACAAGTATCCAGTCTGCTGGAATTCGCCTTGAGGATACAAAACTCAGCTATGTGCTACATTTCCAGCAGGCTCTTCACTTTCAGGCATGTTGGTATGACTGGGTTATCCAGCCTGTGAGGACTACTGAATGCCTTCACATGCTTATGGGAATCTAAATCCACTTCCCTGACATAAACATCTCCATCCACTAAAGCCACTTTTCTCCACACAGTTCTGCATTCCTTGATCTCCAAACGTCAGTGTTTTTGGGACACACCAGAGTGTTTACCTTTGGTAAAATGCTAGTTGGCTAAAAGCTGAAGATAAACCAAGAAACAGAAGCCCAATGAGTGGCTCACAGCCAACTGACAGGTAAATATCTAGTACACTGTACTTGTGTTGTCCTGTTTCTTTCAGGATTCATTCTGGAGGTGGACATGATGTGATGTAAGCATGTGCTCGGATGCTTTCTAATGAGATATATACAGTCTCTAATCAGGTTGGTGGCCAAATTTTGCTAGAACTAAAGCAGAGAGACTCTTTCAAGCACAAAACTCAGTACTCATATAAATAGACCTGTCAAAATACATCACCAAACCCATCCTGGTCTTAATTGAGGTCTCGCAGACTAGTAGATGTTATCAGCTTGAGTGAAGTTTTGGGTATTTTTACACGAGTAAGTGACTATTGAATTCTAGATTTTGTTAGCAGCATTAGCCTCACAGCTCCAGTTTGACACACACCTCAGTAGTCACCAAAATAGCCTAGTTGTGTCAATGTGCATCACCAAAACATCCAGATCTTACTTGAGGTGTCACAGACTAGTCAATGTTTAGGACACAGTATGAGTATACAAATTAATAAAATATAACCCTTAAAGACAGTCATGGCAGTCAACACGCATTTTTGTTATTTTAAGTCATAGTTTGTCCTAAATCACAAATCTTTGACTGGTCATTAAATAAGAAAACAGAAGTTTTGGTGATGTTTTGTTTTACAGAAACAACTGGGCTATTTAGGTGACTATTGAATTCTAGTGTTTGTTGGCAATGATAACAAGGTTTGACAGCTACTCCACTTTGCTAACTTTGGAGCCATATTGCCTCACATAAGGATATCTTTGATATTTGACCAGAGCCAAAAAGAAAACAAATAATTATTAACATTAACAGCTGAGGAGCTTTAGAGATGTTTTGGTAATGTATTTATTACAGAACTGACTGGGCTCTTTAGGTGACTATTAAGTTCTACTGTTTGTTAGCAGTGTTAGCCACACAGCTCCAATTCTAAAGAAGCAGACCTGCTGTGGAATACATGAGCAGATATGTAAATATGATTTCTGAATTAATTGTTTTTTCAAAGGGGATGATCTACAACATTTTAACACTAATATAGCAGCAAAAAAAACTCATTTTATTGTAAAGATGTAGTGGAGTAAAAGCTTCCTGAGCAGAGAAGTCAGTCATACACCCTTCCTGTCTGTTTTCTGCTCCTTGTTTTCATAGCCGGTCCGGCTATGCATGTTGGTCCTGCCCTGTGTAAATGTTGGCTCACCGCACGTTTGCATCACGGTTCTGAGAACATTAAGGGAATGAGGAGGCGTGGCTGAATACGAAGCATTTGTTTTGGTTTAAGATGCTGGTGCTTTAGTTCAACAGCTAGTGGCTGACAGAATCATATACACGGCCTTTAGGACATGCTAAGATGCAGTCTTAAGAGAGATTGGTCCAGGGAGGCTGAGGTGCAGTCTTATCAGATGGTCCAAAGGTTAGTTCTAAATGGTTCACGGCCTCATGTCTCCAGCTCATGTTTAATAGCAGAAAGGGTCTGAATACAGTGTCACGTAAGAATGAAACACCATCTTGCATAAGACTCCTCTGAGTCTGCCGCCGCTCAAGTCCACAGGGGACGTGTGCTTCAGAAATGAGCACATGGAAAGTGAGGTGGACCTGATGTGTGATTATTCGACTGTCACAGAGTCACGTCTGATGAGGGGTGTGTGAAACAGCTGAGCTTCAGAGCCGTTCTGCTTTTGAGTGAGTCACCTGTCGAGCTGGATTAGTGAAGGAGATAAACAGGTGTCACAGAGTGTCTTTAGTCAACCAAATTTTAGGTTTGTTGTGTGATGAGCTGCTGCTATTATTATTATTATTATTGTTATTATTATTATCATCATCATTATTATCTCTCTGCAGCTGGTAATTAAATCACCTTTAAATGGTAGAGAAGGTGTGTTTATCATGCTTTTGAATTTTTTAAAAATGTTAGTAACAAAAATAGGCTGTTGACAAAGTTTTACCCATTTTATGTACATTTTTGCATTCACATATGTTGATTGGTATTTAATAGTGCTTTCACACTTGCCGTGTTTGGTCTGAGCCTTTGGACTTTTCAGTTTGGACTGAACCAATATAGCACGTGTGAAATGAGCCTCAGACTCCAACCAAAAAGAAATGGTCCATGGAATGAAATGCACCAATTTCTGAAAGTTGTCATCACCAGAACCAGAAAAGCATAAAAAATGGGCCGTGGCAGCACATGGCCACGGTCTCATTTGGCAAAATTGAAGTAGGCTTGAGTACTATGCCAGAAACTGGTGCTGCTAGTATAAATGATATAATATTAGCGCGGAAATGGTGATGAAATTAATTCGTTTTGTCCTGGAAAGAATATCTGCTAAATTAACAACACACAAAGGTGAGACGCACAGCCCTTTACAAACCAATCAGCGTTGAGAAGATTTCAGATGTAGTAGTTCTTTTTGGCCGTTTAGCTCCATTCACTCCCATCAACAATAACCCACTTGTGGGCATCTTCTAGCATTTGTCAATTTTTGGTATAAACTGGGCCTGCCTACTTTTACTCTCTGTTGTGTGATACGAAAGAGACTTAGATACTTGTTCAGGGTGCTAATGTGATCAGCGTGCAGACTTAACCGTGAGCAGTGCAGCTGTTTGTTGAGTATTACTGAACATGCATGAATCCAGTATTGTCTTCCAGTTCTTATGTCTTACTGCTGAACCACACCAAACACATACACATAGTCATGCTTAACAGAACAAAACAGAGGCATGCTGGGTAAGCCAAACAGTGTCATCTTATCTGTTTTTTACTAACATAATCTGTGTTCAGATAACAAGGAGTTGCACCATAAACTTGTGTGGGTATGTTTGTGCAAATGACTGCATTGTATTTTCTGTCCTTCTCCTGCAACCTTTTTATCTTTTAAACTTATCAGTAGTAACGCTGCCAAGGTGTCTGCTGCTTTTGACCATTCCCTAGCTTAGGATTATATCCTGGCATAGACCCCAGGACTTGACCTGCTTTAAATAATAATAATAATAATAATAATAATAATAATAAACATTAAGGCTGCAGCCATTGATCATTTTAGTAATCGAGTACTCTAATGAAAAATCGATTCGATTAATCGATTACTTGGAGAAACATATTTGCTTTGTTAAAGTGCAATAAAAAATACACAAGAGAAAACATTTCACTTAATAATGAATGACCAATTGGTTTCCTTTTTTTAGATAGGTTATATTTTTAAATTCACAACATACATTTCCAAATTGCAAATAGAAATAAATAAAACACAAAATTACCACAAGTAAAAAACAAATTAAATTACTTTCAACTTAAGATTTCTTGTGTCAAAAATATAGGGCAATAATCAATAAAAAAAGGCATAAACATTGGCTTTATGTTGTTATCTTAGGTTCTGAACAGTTGCACATTTCTGCTGCGGGTGCTTTAAACCAATAACTCCAGGAGAATCAAGGAAAAGGCCTCCGTGTGTGTGTGTGTTTGTGTTCCTTTTAAAGGAGCATTTGACTGCAATGCAGGAACGCGAGCATGTCAACATGCTCAGGACTTAGGCTTGCCCTCTTTTTTGAAGCAATGTTACCTGCAGCTGAAAACAGATGCTCTGGTGGTGTGGATGTAGCTGGAATACACAGCAGAGACCTTACCAGTTCTGCCAGTGTTGGATAGCGTGCTGCATTATTTTCCTATTGCCGTTTTCTTCGCGCTTTTTTCCCTCGTCGCTTCCATATTCCCGCTTCTCAACTAAAAATCTTTGCGCCGCCTCCTTCTTCCTGTGCGCGGGTGACGTAAGCGTGGTGTTTGTCACTCACCCTTGTGTTCGCTTTGCTTTGTTTCTTGTTGTTTCTCATTGAGAACACTCAGAACAAACAAAAACACGTGACAATAAAGCAAGGGCGCTACCGCCTGAAAACGGTTGCATAAACAAATAGCGGCTGAGAACAGATATACAAAACAAAGGCTACTGACTGGACCACACCACTTACACAAATTAAATGTTAATTTATCCATTTCATTAGTCTTTTGTTTTTATTTCTCATTGTGTTCTGTATGTAAAACTACAGTTATTCTACATAAAATGTATTTTTAATGATTTAAATTATTTTTGATGGGAATATTGCTTTAGTTATGGTTTGTTACTGTTTTCAGGCACTTTAGAATGGATTAATGATGAAAACAGAGTTTCCATTGTAATTAACATTGGCTAATTATTATATTGTCTGTGTAGCTGCTCTAGAACAATGTTAGCACTCCCCCTAGTGTCAGTTTCACTGTTCTTCAGGCAGATGAAGACTGAAACATTTTTGTCATAAGTCAATAACTATTTAGTTTGCAAAAACACATGACAAACTGCTTCTCGGGCGCCATGAATGCACCTGCCCACCGCTCTGTGCCCACTACTCCTGCATTGATGGGGTAAATGTGAAGGTCAATTTCCTCTGTGTTTAAGCACTTTGGCCAATGAGGGTGCCCTTACACTTTTCTGTGCAAAGCCCAAGCTCTGCTACCTTGACAACCCCACTGCGAGCTTTATATGGATATGGTGCCTCTTGGTTGCACTCTAAAATGCCCCCCCCCCGTGTTCTTTCTTAATGCCACCTGCAGCAGTGCGTATCTCACCAGCGGCAGGACTAAAAGCAGTCTATCAGTTAATGCTCCTGGAAGCGCCGCCTTCTCCTATCCAGAGCCTCTGAGTGCCTGAATCTCGGCTCTGCTTGTTCTTGTGAGGTGATCCTCCCTGACAGCTAGCCTGAGAAGAGAGTCTCTTTCTCTTTCTGTGTGCACTGCTGAGGCCTCCTCTCTGTCAGGAAAATCTGTGCTGACTATCAGACGCTGGCTAAGTAGGACTTTCTTGTATTGGGAAGGATTTAGGGAGGGGTTTGCCTGAGATCTTTCACAGTATACTGACTTTAGCGTATTAATTGATGTATAGCAGTCGACCAAACTTTTCTTTGAACGGAGTTGTAAAAGCCTAGTGTTAACAATACCATTTCAAAAGCTTATAAATGTAAAAAACTGTAGTATTTTTTTTTTAAGCTTGGGAAACAAGACTGTTGCTGCATTAAAAATATTCAGTTAAAAGTTAAATTACAGTGATTTAAAAATCCTGCATAATTGTTTCAGATCTACAGAGACAAAAAATGAGTATTGTAAAGTTCATTTTTCTTAATTTAATTCAAAAAGGTAAACTGTCATATGTTATATTCATTACGTGTAAAGTGATATTTCAGGCCTTTTTGATATTACTGCTGATCAGTTTGGCTTATAGCTCATGAAAATCAGAAATCCAGAAACTCGGATTATTATAATATTGCATTTTGCATAAATTACTGTCCAAACAGTGTAATTTTTTAAATTATTAAACATTTGAGTATGTAATTACCAAATTTATGTATTGAAAAGTTTTGACACTGGTTGCATCTCTACTCCTAACATGTCGTCACTACATCCTATCTAGGTGGAAAATTGTGTAGATGATTTCTGGGTGAAATGCTCTTTTAATAACACCACTATACAACCAGTCTGAGTTGACTGTTTCTTCTGCAATTAAAAATTTAATGTCACAATAACTCTGAATTTCTTGGTTTACAATGCAGTGATGTAACTGCACTACGTTTGAGAAAAAAATCAGTGAAATTATCTTTTAAGCCATTGATTTTTGGAAATGAGTATCAGTGGCCTTCGAAACGTATCAGGCTGATTTTATATATACAGTGGAACCTCGGTTATCCTTTGGCTTGGTTATCACACAATTCCGTTATCATCAACTTTTTTGGGGGAAATTTTGTGCAAGTTATCATTCATCTGCCCGTTTTTTGTCTGCGTGCCCATGAATCGCCGCTAATTTTACGAAAAGAAAGCATCCACCCACGCATTCATCACTCACCCATTCCATTGTTGTTCATTCTGTCTTTTTCTCATTGTTTCTCGTTGATAATGCTCAAAACAAACGAAAACACGTCACACTAAAGTAACAGTTTGCAGCACCACTGCTTGAAAATGGATGCGAAAACAAATAGCGGCTGAGAACCCTGAGAGTGGGTGTACAAAACAAAGACTGCTGGCTGGACCACACTGGCACTCTCTATAACAGAGCAAAAACCTGTAAGAGTGATGTTAAATGTTCGTTTATCCATTTCATTAGTCTTTTGTATTTATTTCTCATTGTGTTCTGTATGTTACTCTGTATAAAATGTATATTAATTAATTACTATTTTGGAGTGTCTGGAACAGATAATTGGATTTACATTATTTCTTACAGGAAATATTGCTTCAGTTATCGTTTGTTTTGGTTATCAGACACTTTAGAACACATTAATGATTAAAAAAACGAAATTCCACTGTAGTGCATATAAGCACTATAGCATCCTATGTGCTCTGACTGTATAAAAGCACACACATCTACCTCTCTGTTTTTATCAGTGGTGAGTTTTTTTTTGGTGAGTAACGATCTGACAACAGAGATGATTTATCTTTCTCTTCTTCAGGTTCTTTTGTTGCTAGCTGGATTTCTGAGGCTCCACAAGAGCTCTTTGGTCTGTAAAAATAGTGCAGCAGCCTAATCTACGGCATGCAGTCTGCTCATGTCAGCTGAACACAAACCAAATGTCTATTTATCTCCTCTGTTTTCCAAGAGATGTTAGCTAGTCAACAGTCTCTTGGGGTGGTGATAGCACTGGATCAATCCTGCCTAACAAACTGCTGAGATTTGTTTCTGGGACTGATGTAGATAATAGATTACTGACTTTTTTTGGCAGACGATGTTGTGCTCTTCAGTCGTGTAAGTCTGGGAATGAAGATTTATGCTTAGACTTGAATCATTTTGGATAATCTGTCATAAATTCTTTCTCATTTCTGTCTTACAGCTTTATTAGTACTTCATTATAATGAAAATAATAACCGGCTTGGCACTTTACACAGTAGAAATGTTCAGAAAATTGGCTCAGAGCTATACAGGACCAATAATATTTAGTAGGGGGTTGATGTTATACTGTGGAACATCAGTTTTTGCATCATTAATTTGTTATAAAATGACTGATAATAACTGAAATGAACAATAACTGAAGCAATATCTAACATAAGAAATAATGTAAATTTAATTAATCTGTTCCAGACGCTCCAAAATATGAACAAAAAGACATTTTATATAGAATAACTACAGTTTTACATACAGAATACAATGAGAAATAAATACAAAAGACTAATGAAATGGATAAATGAACATTTAACATCACTCTTACAGGATTACGATCTGTTTTAGAGAGTGCTGGTGTGGTCCAGCCATCAGCCTTTGTGTTATACACAAGTTCTCTGGGTTCTCAGCTGCTATCTGTTTTTGCACCTGTTTTCAGGTAGTAGCACTGCACACGTCACTTTAGTGTGACATGTTTTAGTTTTTGTTTGTGCCACGAGGGCACGGCAACAAAAACTGGGCAGATGAACGATAACCGGCACAAAATTTCCTCAAAAAAAGTCAATGATAACCGAATTGTATGATAACCAGGGCAAGCCATAACCAAGGTGCCACTACAAATGCTGTTAGTCTTAGTCCTTTGTAAAAAAAATCTTAGAAACACATTTGATTGGATTTACTTGACATGTGGTCCACATTTCTAATAAAGTGCAGTGAACAGGGCATTGCGCCAGACTAAAGAGCCATTTTTATTGCACTTTTTAGTTAGTGTCAGGTATGTGTAGATGAAATAAAATATGCTTCAATCAGCATAAAAAAAGTTTGTGTTTCCAATAAGGCCAAGTAAAAAAAAAAAAATTGGTGATCATCCTTTTTCACCAAAATTTTGGGTCGGGGGGGAGGTGTTTTTTTTTTGTATTTGCATAAAGTTCTCTTGTGTGTTTATGGGGTCTATTTTGTAATTATTTTGGGTCTTTAAGAGGAGATTTTTGTATGTGTTATGATTGTTAGTTGTAGTCTAGTCTCTATGAGTTATTTTTAGTGTGTTTTAGTTAAGTTACCGT